>JAWQEG010005600.1:150000-237500 GCA_033782935.1 Petrolisthes cinctipes
GTGTGTGTGTGGTGGAGATGGTGGAGGAAATGTTGTGTGTGTGTGTGTGTGTGTGTGTGGTGGAGGAAATGTTGTGTGTGTGTGTGTGTGTGTGTGTGTGGTGGAGGAGATGGTGTGTGTGTGGTGGAGAAAATGTTGTGTGTGGTGGAGGAAATGGTGTGTGTGTGTGTGTGTGTGTGTGTGTGTGTGTGGTGGAAATGGTGGAGGAAATGTTGTGTGTGTATGTGTGTGTGTGGTGGAGATGGTGGAGGAAATGTTGTGTGTGTGTGTGTGTGGTGGTGGAGATGGTGGAGGAAATGGTGTGTGTGTGGTTGAGATTGTGGTGTGTGTGTGTGTGGTGGAGGAGATGGTGTGTGTGTGTGTGTGGTGGAGATGGTGGAGGGGATGGTGTGTTTGTGTGTGTGGTAGTGGTGGTGGAGATGGTGGAGGAAATGATGTGTGGGTGTGTTTGTGTGTGTGTGTGTGTGGTGGTAGTGGTGATGGTAATGGTGTTGGTGGAGGAGATGGTGGAGGAGTTGGTGGAGTTTGCTGTGCCAGGTCCCTCTAAATTTACCCTCCATTTCCTCTCCTCCCCTCCCATCCTCTCCCCTCCCCTCCTCTCCCATCCTCTCCCCTCCCCCTCTTCCTTCCCCGAATTCTTACCCTCTGGTGCATATTGTTTCCACTGTGAATTTTCTGTCTTTCTCTCTGCAGTTCTCGTCTTCATTTGGTGTTTCATTCTCTTTTTCATACCTTTGTTGTCATTTTATTTTCTATTCCCATCATATATTTTCCAACGTGTTAATTTGCTTTGTATTTTTTTCCAGTGTGTGTGTGTGTGTGTGTGTGTGTGTGTGTGTGGGGTTCATATATCTGTTTTTGTATTTCTGTCTTGTCTATTAAGCTTATACTCTCTCTCTCTCTCTCTCTCTCTCTCTCTCTCTCTCTCTCTCTCTCTCTCTCTCTCTCTCTCTCTCTCTCTCTCTCTCTCTCTCTCTCTCAATGTTCGTAAAATTCACACTTGGTCTCTGTTTATGTGATTCATTGTCTTCTTTGCTTCTCTATGTCATTTTTATTTTATTTTATTTTTTTTTTAACCTTAATACCTCTTCTACCTCTTGGCCTTCCCTCATATCCACCACTAAAACCTTTTATCTCCTTTCGCTATTCAACTTTGACTTCCCTTCCTGTCCTTTCCACTCCGACCTTCATGTTTATGGTATTCACTCATTTTTCCCTCGTTAATTTAAAGCCCTCTTCCTTGTATCCCCAGTTTAGACAATATAATTCACATTTCCTTTTATGGGACCCTGTGATGTAGTCGGAATTTTGGAGATAAGCGAGTCCTTCAAATATTGCCACAAAACGTCACCTATATGGAAGTAGCTTGTTTCGTGGCAAGGTCAGGAGGAATCAGAAGCCTCCAATTTTCATACACAATCACAGGGTCCTTTAAACAGACACAATACAAGTTTTCATTACTGCCTCAGGGACACCGAATCCTTGGCCCCTCATTCATATCCTACACATTGTCTTGTCTCTCTCCATTTCAATCACTTTATTTCACTCCGTCGCTGCTTACTGTCTGATCAGATGTATTAATCGGGGAGGTTTAATGTCTTCTGTTTCATACTGTAAAATCTTAACTAAATCATTACTGTTTTAAAGGTAATAATCGGGGAGGTTTTGTTGTTCGTCTCTCTCATACAGTAAAATCTTAACTAAATGATTACTGTTTTATATGTATTAATTGGGGAGGTTTAATGTCTTCTGTCTCATGCTATAAAATCTAAACTCAAATTGAAGAAATAGATTGAAAATAAGATAGATACACTTCCCATTCTCAAATTGAAGAAATAAATTGAAAATAAGATATATACATTTCCCATTCTTCTTTGTGGTCTATATAGTATCCAGACGGTGGCAAAATCTCAAGGATATTGTTTTGCATTAATATTTTTGTGCAGTAAAATTAATTAAAGGCAGTAATTACAATACAGGCTCAAACCCAAACCTATAATTCAAGACCTCCTGAATATTTCTTGAAGGCATGTCGAAGGCTTCTATTTTTTCAAGTGTCGTTACTTTTCCAGAGTAAATGTGAAATTAATTGGACAAGTTTCCATTGTAGAAAGTCTGAAAAGTTATTATTTTGCAGTATATATATTTTTGCTTCATAATATTTACATGAATTCAATTATAGACTTTCATGTACTCCATAATTATATATATTCCCTTCCAACATCATTAGAAGGAATTAGGAAAAGTATATTGTTTGGGTTAAAGTATATTATAAGTTACCTGAGATTAACTTCCCGGATATTGGAGCATGTAATGAGTCTGTCACCAGCGTTATGGTAATTACAAAGGTGAGTAAGACAAAACTCGCACGACCTCAACACGCGAACGAGTCATTACTGGGGAGGGAAGAGCGAGTAGCAAGGTGTACTTACTTAATTGTTGTGTTCCGGGTACTGCTGGTGTGAGGCAAGTGTTACATGTTACTTTGCTCTCATCGGTAGCATCTTCACAGTTTGACTCTTCTGATGGTGTACAGTAGTGGTGATAATTATATTCATGAGTAAAGTTTTTTTTTTTTTTTTTTTTTTTTTGTACTCCTATTTTTTTTCTTTCTTTTTTTTACTTTGGCCATACCGAATGTTGTCATAGGTCGCCTGATGTTTATATTTACCCTCTCAAATAAATACAACTGTCCATCAAGCTGTCTTCTCTACTGTATAAATCAATTGCTTTATCATTTATTTCCCTAACTGTTTTCTTGTTGGACCAGTATCAATTAGTGTTAAGGTGGTAATTCTTTTTTGGTACATTGGAGTGCCTTGATTCCTCCAAAGTATGCTAGGAAACAGAACCAGATGGACAACTATAATGGTGTCCTGTTGCTTGGAATTGTTTGGAGGATTCAGTTGCTCCAGATTTACCAACACCAAATTTCCCTCTTAATTAATGGGTCGTCCTCCTGACAAACATGAAACCTCACAACTAATTGACTTTTTTTTCTTTCTTTTACTTTCACTTCAGGGGTAGTATGATTCCTCCAAATTATGCCAGGAAACAGGCTGGTAATTTTCAACGTAGGAAATAAGGATCTGCTGTTTCCTGGCATCGTTTGGGGGAGTCACAAGTCTTCCAGTTTGATTACTAAAGATGCCCGGATTTTTGTATGGATGATAGATTCCCTTTACAAGCATCTTTCTCTTACATTTTATTCCCTCTCGTTTGGTTCATTGTTTTGTTCTCTATAGCCTATGTGCGCTGCTTCGTTCCTCTCCAACCTTGCTTGCCCTTGGTGTGTTGGGAATATGATAATGATTTGTTGTACACTCGTGATACATAATTTCTGACCAGAGTGTGAGGAGTAGAAAGTTTCGAATCGCCTGGTATTGCTCATTTCCCCACCCAGTACACCTATAGAGGCTGAGTTCGAATGCAGGGTATGTGTGTGTGGTGCCTGCCGTTCATCTCTGGTCAGGGATTTCGTATCACGAGTGTACAGTACGTAATGCTAATGTGATCAAATAATTCCTTCATTAATCCCTTTTGATATGCTGAGATTCAATACGTTATGGCCATACTGGGAATAATTTGCATATGTTTTAAATATACTGTGGTTATGAAAGTACGGCACACGTCATGGCAAAGAGTAAAATGCAGTTTCAGTCTCACCTTAACCTCCTACTCGGTTACAACCAACGTGTATTTTGTCTGTAACCTGAAACCCCAAACACGAACTCGTGAGGTTTGAGATTTCTCCGAGGTTAAGGGGGTATATAGCACTTTGTTTTGGGTGGTAAATCTGGACTAAATGATTCCTCCAAACTATTCCAGGCAACAGGATACCATTATTTTTCTACATCTGGGTCTGTTTCCTGGCATACTTTGGAGGAATCAAGGCACTCCAATCTATCAAAAGTATACCATCCCCTTAAATGGAAACGAAAACTCTATTTGTATACCTTGAAGGACAATTTAGGACACTCGAATTGTTGTTTTGATGTTGTTTACATTTTGGTCGCGATACCTACAAGGCTTGCTTCACTATGTCGATATTTATGTTGTTGTTTTTTCTTATGCTTTTCTTTTTTTGCACATGCGTGGAGGATCAGTTTAGGTGGCCTGTCAATACTTTGGAGGCCATTTTCGGTGTTATGTTTATGTTCTCCCCCGACCCTTGCTTGCATCAGGAACCAAAAGATATCAGATTTTATGGTGAAGAAAGTTTTGTCGTCTGAACGTATATTTGTATGAAGGTATATTAAATTTTGTCTGAAGGTATATTTGTATGAAGGTGTATTAGTCTGAAAGTATTTAGTCTGAAGGTATATTAGTCTGAAGGTATAATAGCCTGAAGGTATATTAGTCATCTGAAGGTATATTAGTGTGAAAGTATATTAGTCTGAAAGCATATTAGTCTGAAGGTATATTAGTCTGAAGGTATATTAGTCTGAAGGTATAATAGTCTGAAAGCATATTAGTCTGAAGGTATATTAGTGTGAAAGTATATTAGTGTGAAGTATTTCGTCTGAAGGTATATTCGCCTGAAGGTATATTTGTCATGTGTAGGTATATCACACTCTATGCTTGTGAGGACATAGGCGATGGTTTTCTTCTCGCGTCTTACAAACCTCTCTGTAGAAAGTGATCATAAATCGGCCAGACCCTGATAGTAATCTCACGAGACCTTGACGCCGGCCAGCAGCATACCGCCCCTTACATCAACTTAACCTGCTACGCCTTGGAGGGCATATTGTTTCTTTCCCTCCAGCCCCAAAACGCTCATAAATCGATACTAATATGACCATAATGTCCAGAGCCCTTGAAAAAATATGAGCTCTTGCACCAACTCTTCCACGCTTATACCTGGCTCATACTGCATGTGTATATTCTGAATCCTATGAATGTGTATGTATTTCAAAATCTAATCTGTAGCGCCTAAACTACGAGACAGTCTAGATTCTGCAACACGTTCTGTGGGAGTCATGTACCTCGTGCTAGATACAGACAGTACAGTATTATTTACACCCTTAAGAAATATTTCGTAGCATGTTCTCCGCCCCAGAAACGCTGGCTCATAAATTCCTAGACAATGACCCAGATTGCAACGAGTCCTTGAAAGAGGCCAGCTAACCTCTTGTGCTTGTATGTCAACTGGAACGCTTGATCCCTCTCACACACACACACACACACACACACACACACACACACACACACACAGTGTTTGCAGATCTGAAGAAAATCTTGATGTGCTGATCAACCATGATATCAAGTTTTCCAAGTTCTGCAGTTAAGATTAAATATTAAATCATTAACACTGCAAGTTTTATAAGAGATAGTTTGGGGATAGAAACATGGACCCAGTTCTCTTCTCTACTTCAGCTTCTGGATTGTACTGTTCAGTTCAAGTTGCCTACCTTGGAGTATACACCTTGTGAGCCTGGAGCGAGTGAGTCCAGACAAAGGCTACAAAACTGATCTCAACTATTAAGTACATAGACAATCAATGGAGGCTACAGGCATTAGAAATAATAATAATAATAATAATAATAGTAAAGAAATAAAGAAATATATAAAACCAGGCTATTTATTTTGTTCCTCAGGGGTTATGTGAATATTCTTTTGCTTTCCCTCACTGCTCCAAGACACAACCGTAACCTATCAACTTTATCCTTGGTATAACTTCGGTATGGATTATAAGACTGTTTGAGATATGACCTGTCCTTGTGGCTTGGCTCCTTTTTTGCAACATAAACACTGAAGCACGTGTCACCAGCAGTCTTATATCCCGGACAAGTACTGGAAACCCTCGATATAGAATGAATAAATACTTGTATACCCCACTTCATTTTACACTCAGTCCCTCATTGAATGAAATCCATCAAATGTTTTCGAAGGCTTCTGTTATTCATTACCATACAGACTAAGTGAGTTAATGAGCTTATATAAAACGATGGTGCTAAATATAATCATCATATATCTAGTACCTACTGTAAATGGATGCACTGAGTGATAATGAAACAGACAGATAAAGATGAAAGGTAGGAAACACAGATATGCAAGTGGATATAGAGATAGACATATATATAGATGGACAGAGAGACAGATGCTGAGATAAATGGAAGTCTGAGCAAAGAGACAGACCCACAAGTTGCACCACAAAAAGAAGGACATCCGGTGACAACACAATTCCCTCTCCCGCTACAAATATAACAAACACACTGACAGAACACCGTTTAATTAAGCAGACTGACAGATGGAGATAACAAAAAACAGACACATGCACTGACAGATGGAGATGAAACGTAAAAAACACAGATAAAAAAAATTGATAGATTGGTAGACAGGTAGATTAATATTATTTGATGTATATATAGGTAAATAGATAGATGTAATGGATTGATAGAAAGACAGGTAGACGACAAATTCAGAACAAGGGTAGGTTGGTACACTCGTGATAGTAATCCCTGACCAGAGACGAACGGCAGGCACCACACACACATACACACATACCCTGCATTCGAACTCAGCCTCTATAGGTGTACTGGGTGGAGATATGAACAATACCAGGCGATTCGAAGCTTTCTGCTCCTCACACTCTGGTCAGAAATTATGTATCACGAGTGTACATGGGTTGATACAGTGGGTGAAGATTCTGACGTGTTATTGAGTTTGTGTGTTACTGAGTTCGAGTACCCTACCATCTTTTTATCCCTGTTGTTACTGTTGTTTTCTTATTACTGAAAGCATTATACGTGTTGCCTGTGTAAGGGGTAATATATATTGTCTGATGGTTAGATTGAATGGGTGCTTCTAATGATTGCTCCAGGAAATTACACCAGAAACCAGAGTACCACAAAAAAAATTCAAATAGGAGGTAATTGATTTTGTTTTTTAGCATATTTTGGAGGAGTCACCTATCGCCCTCAAATTTGACGACCATAGACTGACAACATAATATATATACCCTCCTTAATTAACCCTGCAACACCATAACATGTAACTCTGAACTATACTTACCCATACTTGATGACACTGGCTCTTTAAGGGGGTGTGGGAGTAGGGGACAGGCTTGGGGGGGGGGGGTTTGGGGGGTGCGGGAATAGGGGACAGGCTTGGGGGGGGGTTTGGGGGGTGCGGGAATAGGGGGACAGGCTTGGGGTGGGTAGAAAGCCTGTCCCCTATTCCCACACCACCTTAACACCCCCCCCCCCAAGCTTGTCCCCCTATTCCCGCACCCCCCCCAACCCCCCCCCCAAGCCTGTCCCCCTATTCCCGCACCCCCTTAATGGTGACCCAGAACGGATTTATAAGGGGGAAGTACAGTGTTGGTAAATCTGGAGCAACTGATTACTCTAAACTATTCCAAGCAACAGGGCCACCATTATTATTGTGAATCTGATCCTCCTGTTTCCTGGCATACTTTGGAGGAATCAAGGCTATCTAATGAACCAAACCAAAGTATTCATTCCCCTTAAGTAGAGTTAAAATTATAGCTAACCTTTAATAGCTATTGTTTATTTTTTTGTTAACATGAAGGTAGATAATACTAGAACCACAGTACGTAATGCATTCATCACTATAATTATAAACAACACAGTTAAGTGAAGTTAAAATTATAGCTAACCTTTAATGGCTATTGTTTATTTTTTTGTTAACATGAAGGTAGATAACACGAGAACCACAGTACGTAATGCATTCGTCACTATAATTATAAACAACACAAGTTTTAATAATAATAATAACAAGTACCCACCGTATGAGGGAGAAGTGTTGCATTGCTATTGTTTGGTATAGTTCGGTGAGGTCAAGTGGTGTGCATGGGTTCGAGTCTCAAGTGTATTTTTAGTGGTGGTGGTGTCCTTTCAGCTCTCAGCAAATGAAATGATAATTGGCACAGACAGGGGATGATGGAGTATAATGTGCGAGGATGGTAGTAAACTTTAGATGTGTGTGTTTGTGTGTTGTGAGTACATGTGTGTGTGTGTGTATGTGTGTGTGTGTGTTGTAAGTATGCACAGTATATGTATGTATGTATGTATATTTATCGTCTTTTTACTTGCCTATGTGAGTATATATGTGAGGTATTGTTTGTTAGGTAGAACTTTGGTGTGTTTCCAGCCATTTTGATGTGTGCATATTAAATTTTTATGTGCATAATTATGTAAATGTGAGACAAGATATCCTGCGAGTGGCATATCCTGGTGTCAATTAAGGAGGGAGGAAAGGAGGAAGGAGGGAGGGGGTGAATATGGGGGGGGGGCCATTGGGGTTGGAGATCTGTTGGAAGGAGGAAACGGAGGAGGGAAGGGGGGTTCGGGGTTGGTTGGAGTTCTGTTGGAATAAATAAGGAGGGGGTGAATGGTGGGTGGGTGGGTGGGTGGAAATTTGCTGGAGGGAGGAAAGTAAGGGTGAAAAGGGGGGTTGATGGGTTGTAGGACCTATTGGAGAGATGAAATAAGGAGGGGGTGAAGGGGGGTGGGTTGATGAGTTGTAGGATCTATTGGAGAGATGAAATAAGGAGGGGGTGAAGGGTGGGTGGGGTGGGTGGAGATTTGCTGGAGGGAGGAAAGGGGTTTGGGAATAGGGGGGGGTGGGTGTGTGACTTGGAGGGCTGTTGGGACCTGTACTAGGAAGCCCCCGGGGTGTGTTTCCAAGTGGTCACCTCCTCAGCCAGCGGGTCACCTCCTCTGGTTTTTCCCCACTTCCGCTATGACCTCACCGGGACCTGGGGGAGGGGGAAAGGGAGGGAGGTGGTACTTGTAATGAACAGGATGTCGTAGATCAAATAAAAGACTGAAGGGAATGGTGAAGAGGGGAGACGAGGGGTTGGGATAGAGGGGAGGCGAGGGGTTGGGATAGAGGGAAGGCGAGGGGCTGGGATAGAGGGGGTGAATGATGGTAAGAGGAAGTGGGTAGGACGGGAAAACCTATAGGAATGAAGGACAAATGAATAAATAATCTGTTGGAAGAAGATTATTTATTATATGCCAAGCTACACAACTCAGCACTACATTGGTCGAGATGTTTCCAGTTAGCCAGGCTGTCTATCCTTGTGAATATACTGCATTCCGTAAGTAATTATATACAAGGCTGTAAGTAATATCATCAATATATATACCTCGTTTTTAATGAAGTTGTGAAACTCTACTGGCACTACCTCCAATATTTAATTCTCATTCTAAACAAATACATTAAAATCCTAATTCTAATCCCAAATTCTAATAACTTGTTGCTTGTCACGAGGACCACATTAGATATAAGAAAAAAAAAAACGCTTGCGTAATCTTGCTAACAATCAGAGAAACAGACAAACAAACAAACAGACAAGCACACCAACAATAAAACGAATGACCTAGATAACTCCTGGTGACTGTAATGTAGGAATCTCCTCACAATGACAGGTTGGGATGGAGTTGAGTTGAGTTACAGTGGTCACCTCTTACACCTTCGCTCACCTACATTAATATATTTAAGGAACTCCATTACCCTATATTCTTTCCCAATCCAAATAAATGAGAAAGAGAAATAATAATGAATACTGATATTGTTAATGATAATAATAATAATAATAATAATAATAATAATAATAATAATAATAATAACAACAACAATAGTAATAACAATAGTAATAGTAATAATGATAATAATAATAATAATAATAATAATAATAATAATAATAAAAATAAAAATAATAAAAAATAAGAGAAATAAGTGAAAGGGAATGCCAAGATAGAATGAGAGATAGGAAGAGGTGCGAGGAGAGGAGAGAGGGCTACAGGTTAAGGAGTGAGAGAAAGGAGAGAGGCACAGGGAAGAATGGTGGTGAAACACAGACCACGAAGTGTCGTGACGCAACACTCGTCTGTTTCATCTCATTCAGGACCTCCCAAGATGTGCATTATAAGGAGGGATATGGACCTGAAAACTCTTTAGAAATTAATATAATGCATAATCCATTCTCTTTCACCTTTAGAAATATAATACATAATTAATCCTTTCTCTTACATCTTTAGAAATATAATGCATAATCCTTTCTCTTTCTTCTTATAAGGAGGGATAATATTAGACCTGAAAACAGTTTAGATATATAATACATAATCTTTTCTCTTTTTTCTTATATGGAGGGATAATATTAGACCTGAAAACAGTTTAGAAATCGAATACACAGGTCGCGACTTTACAGCTACAATCAAATAACCACCGACACCTGCCTTCCATCGTGCAAATAAATCAGTATCATATAAAAATATAATCATACGACACCTTACGTCAACTCAACCCCCTCAATTATTATTATGAGGTGCTGCAAAATCATACACGTGTTGTTCTTTATTACCAAAATATTTACTGCGATGGAAGGAAAGTGTCGGTGGATATTTGATTGTGGCTGAACATGTACCACTCAGTCCTGGCAAGAGTAATATAACCTGTTTAGTGTTGTGTCAGTCAATACCAAACCTTGACAATGCCTACTGGATGCAGAATTTCGACCGTGACTGTGATTCAGAACACGAGGGTTATGTTATGTGTTGTGTATGCACGATTCGCTTGCTACTGATTTACTCCAATGCACTTCACGGAACGCGCTCCCTCAGTGGAAAAAATGTGTGCCAGGAGACAGAACCAGCTTAAGAAAAAATAAATATTGGTGTTCTGTTGCTTAGAATTGTTTGGAGGAATCACTTGTTGCGGATTTACTAAACCTATACTAACCCCCCCACCCCATCCATTAAGGGGAGATTCTCTTGTTGGTAAATTGGAAGCCTACTGAATCCTCCAATCTATGCCACGAAACAACAGATTCTATATTAGTAACATTGATGTGATCTGTTTCCTGACCTAGTTTGGAGGAATCATTAGCCTTCCAATTCACTAATATGAGAATCTCCCCTTAAGGGCCCTGTAATCGTTTTTAAAAATTGGAGGCTTCTGATTTCTCTTGACCAAGCCACGAAACAAGCTCCTTCCATATGGGTGGTGTTTCGTGGCAATGTTTGAAGGACTCCCCAACCTCCTATTTTCTGACTATATCATGGGGTCCTTAAGGTGCTGCATATATGTGTTGCTTGGGTCTTGACATCAGCCAAACCACCTGTAATGTTACCCAACCTGTCCTCACGCCTCCCCTCCCTCCGTCCTTTCACTTGCCAGCCAGTCACTATTCTCCTCAACTCTTTGTCTCGCCCAGGCATTTTCACTCTCTTTCACTCTTTATTTTTTCTTGTGTGTGTGTGTGTGTGTGTGTGTGTAAAAGTTCTCCCATTTTCATCTTTCATTTTTCGCAGTATTTATGTTTTGTTTTTTTTCCTCTTTCACGCCAGTCTTTTTTTTTTTTTTTTTTTTTTTTTTTTTTTTTTTTTTTTTGAGGGAGTTTGTGCTTGCAGTTTTCATATTCAGTCACTGTTTATACCGACTCAGATATCCCTTTTCCTCAACAATATATATTGAGTAAGTTTCTTAATTCATTTATATATTTTTTACATATATTTTTAATTAAAGTGTTTCATCTCACCGAAACCACCTTCATTTATCGCTATGTAATTTTGTCATTTTCCACTGACTCATACATCAGTCCATTGTCTTTAAATTCGACCTTCATTCCCACGCATAGCAATTGAGGCGCTGGATCCAAGATGTTTAAAAGCCACGTGTTTTGTAGCATAGTAATATAATGACAGAGGGTGCATGCAGTCCAAAATATATTAGGGGTTATTTTTATATTTTTATAGGGGCTGGACATTATGGAAAAATAGTAATACTCTTTTGTTGTGTGTGTGTGTGTGTGTGTGTGTGTATGTGTGTGTGTGTGTGTGTGTGTGTGTGTGTGTGTATGTGTATGTGTGTGTGTGCGTGTGTGTGTGTGTGTGTGTGTGTATGTGTGTGTGTGTGTGTGTGTGTGTGTGTGTGTGTGTGTGTGTGTGTGTGTGTGTGTGTACTTAGGCGTCATTTCATTTTTTTTTTTTTTTTAATTAAACGTCACATATTTACACAGGTCTCCATGACATGTGAAATCAGCTTAGAGATAAACACACCTAGCAACAAACCGTGTCATCCGTTCCCTCCCTCCTTCACTCCTCAATGAGCTGCAATCACACGTGTCAAAAAAAAAAAAAAAAAAAAAATACAATGCAGCCAGAGGTTTGGTGAATACATGTTCTTATCTCGAACCATTCCCACTCCGTCATCTTCATAAGTAAGTAATTGGATGGTGTAAGTGGCAGGTGTGTCAACTCGGCATCAAAGAGTGTTTCAACATCACTAATCTCATAGTAATATATATATATACCATGGACTCGAAGCATTAATGAGAGAAGAGTATACATTCTGGTGCACGAGGAAACAGGGCCAGATTAGCAGCAGAAAATAATAATGGTGGACTGTTGTTTGGAATTTTGTGGGGGAATTTGTTGTTCCAGATTTACCAACACTTTGCAACCCCCTTAGAGTAATTTTTTTATGCTGATGACCGAGTAGTAGTAGTAGTAGTAGTAGAAGTAGTAGTGGTAGTAGTAGTAGTAGTAGTAGTATTCCCTCCTTCGTTTGTCTAGTCTGTGCACGTACAAATCAAATCAAGTTCTAATCTTTCTATATTAATCTCTCTCAGCTCTCACTTATTTCCCGTCTTTATTCTCCATTTTATTATCTCTATCTATCTTGGTGTTGACTCGATCTAATCTGTCTCCTTAATTGTTCTTCGGGTTTTTATTCTTATATTTTTTTCCTGTTTTGTGTTCGTCTTGTTACTCTTCCTTCTCTCTTCTCTTCGTGTTTTTATTCTTATCTTCTTTTTTCCTCTATTGTGTTCGTCCTGTTACTCTTCGTTCTCTCTTCTCTTTGTGTTTTTATTCTTATATTTTTTTCCTCTTTTGTGTTCGTCTTGTTACTCTTCGTTCTCTCTTCTATTCATGTTTTTATTTTTATCATTTTTCCTCTTTTGTGTTCGTCCTGTTACTCTTCGTTCTCTCTTCTCTTCGTGTTTTTATTCTTATCTTTGTTCCTCTATTGTGTTCGTCCTGTTACTCTTCGTTCTCTCTTCGCACCTTCCTTCCTGCCAGCCACCTCTAGCACACTTGTCTTATCTCTCATGTAACACTTGCCAGTCAGAGTTTCCCAGCATTATCTTTTTGTGAGATGATAAGAAACTTGGTAAATGGCGATATAGAAGAGGCATGTACCGTACTTAAAATAGGTATTCTACTGTCTCTTACACACACACACACACATGCAGAGAGAGATTGCGGAATATGGGGGTTTAAAAATAATGAAAGTGAGATGAGCTGAGTGTCAAGGTTGGTGCGTGTGTCGTGTGAGGGTCAAGAAAATTATAGTACCATCTGAAGGTTTGTTGCAAGTATTATTATTATTATTATTATTATTATGTGGGGATGAGTGAACAGAAAAAAATTAATAGTTAACTGTGTGTGTATGTATGTATGTAGGTGAGTATGCATGTGTGTGTGTATGTGTGTATGTATCTGTATGTTTGTATGTATCTATCTGTATGTTTGTATGTGTGCTACCAATAAATATGAATATCATCAAATGTATTCATAGCTAATTCTGAAAGTCAAGTCATCATGTAAACTAAAGAAGTATATAATTATACAACTGTACTTTACAATACTTACTGTATGCACATTAATTATTTTGTATGTGAATGATATATCTACATTACTGACGTCCAGCTCTGTTCATGTTTATATTTTCAGTATGGCTATTATTGTACATACTTTTGTTAACAAGTGTCCATTATCTACAGCCACAATCAAGATATATCCAGCAACACTTTCCTTCCATTGTAGTAAATATCTTGGTTATAAAGAACAACACACGTATGGTTTTGCTGCACCTCATATTAATAATTGAGGGGGTTGAGTTGACATAAGGTGTTGTATGATTATATTTAGATATGATCATGATTTATTTGCACGATGAAAGGAAAGTGTTGCAGGATATTTGATTGTGTCTGTACATGTATATATTTGTCATCCATGATCAGCTTTCTATATTAACTTGTATACGATGCCCAGTGTTATACACACATTTGCATGCAAGGATCAATAAAATTATATTCTTATATAAACAAGATCAATGACCAATTATGTGCTGAAGGGGAGGATTTTTTTTTTTTTTTTTTTTTTTTTTTTTTTTTTTTTTTTTTTAATGAATTGGAAGGTCTCTGATTCCTCCAAAGTATGCCAGGAACAGATCCCCTATACATTTGTACCACTGAGGGCATCTGCTTTCGGTACAGGTTGTTGGAATCAGTAACCTTCCTATTTACCAACAAGAGTATCTTCCCTTAATTAAAGTGGCCAGTTATCTATATATGTCGACCCGTTCACGTTTTTTTTTTTTTCTAAGTTCGTTCTTTATTTACCTTTAGTACAAGCCAAGGTGTGTTCAGTTTACATTTGTCTCCCCATCATTATCTTGGTACGTTTTCTCTGAGCCTTTCTCTGAGGGGGAGGGGGTAGATGTTATGAGGGAGAAGCCTTTCCCCTCACCCTCATATACCACAACAACAACAACAACAACAACATCAACAAGCATTCTCTTCATTCATCCCTCATGGCAATCACTCATGCATGCAATACTTTCCTCTGTTATACAAGAATTACGAAATAGGTTAAAGCAAACATAATACTGCACTGCAAATACTTTAATTGATTAAGTTAAGAGAGGCAATCAGCTGGGTGGAAGTGGAGGACCATTGATTCCTCCAAACTAAGCCAGAAAACAGAACACCTCGGTACACTACTAGGCGTTCTGTTGTGTAGAGTGGTTTGGAGGGTTACGTTGACTTCAGTTCTTCCACCAGATTATCCCCTTAACATATCAGAAGCTATTGGTGTTTATTGTGTTTATTTACATATTTGTGTTTATTTACATCATTGTGTTTATTTACATATATATAATAATCATGATGGCAGATATCAGTTCGTATAAAGAAAGACTCTTATAAAAGGCTTCTCATACTGTGTTGATAATCTTTCATAAACCCATACTCGGCCAATTCCAAAACATGAACAATTTTAAGGGGGTGCGGGAGTAACAGGAAACAGGCTTGGGGGGGGGGGACTGAAGGGGGTGCGGGAATAGGGGGACAGGCTTGGGGTGGGTAGAAAGCCTGTCCCCTATTCCCACACACCCTAACCCCCCCCTACAAGCCTGTCCCCCTACTCCCCCCCCCAAAAAAAAAAAAAAAAAAAACGCACCCCCCTAAACCCCCACAAACATGTCCCCCAATTCTCGCACCCCCTTAAGTCAAAACTGCATACTGGAGTCATAATAATGTATGTTGTGGTTAGGGGAGGGGTTGAATGAAAGATGTAGAAACTGAATAAACTGAATATTCTCACATCCACATACAAGTTATTTCACCAGATCCCTCTCACTCACTCTCTCACTCATATCTTGCTCATGTGTGTGTATGTTTTTTTTTTTTTTTTTTTTTTTTTTTTTTTTTTTTTTTTAATACTGGTGAATTGATGTAAATCCGTTCGTCATGCCTTCTACCATACCTTTATTTATGTTACCCCCCCAATTTGTACAGTGTCCAACCATCACACAGACTAACACACCTACCCCCCCACTTTTTCCACACTTCCAACCACACTTATCTCACCCCTTTCCCACACTTACCCCACCTTTACTACTCTTCCAACCACACTTACCACACTTTTTCCACACTTCCAACCACACCTACCACACTTTTTTCCACACTTCAAACCACACTTACCCCACCTTTCCCACACTTCCAACCACACTTACCCCACCTTTCCCACACTTCCAACCACACTTACCCCACCTTTCCCAAACTTCAAACCACACTTACCCCACCTTTACTACTCTTCAAACTACACTTACCCCACTTTTATCTCACTTCCAACCAGACCTACCCTAAACACTGCCTAAATCACCTACCCCACCTTTCCAACATTCCCAACCACACAAACAAACCACACCTATCCCACCTTCCCCACACTGCTTTCCATACCACAACATACACTTATTACCTCACCATTATAATTCTCACTTTCATATCTTTATCACAACTACCACACTTCCCCCTTACATATACCACTACACTTCTGTTATACACTGTAGCACTCTTCACCTACCACACCACCTACCACGCCCTCTACCATCTCTCACACGGTCGGCGCCCTTGACTGAAAGCCGTAAAATAACGAAATACCTCGTAAACCGTAAGAACAAGCTCATATAATGGTATAAAAAGCAATAATCTGCCACAGCTGCCTTGGAATGACATCTGAGAGTTTTGAAATGCATAGGGCCGATTAATGAACGTAGATAATAGCCGGTAACTAAATATTCTTAATACTGTGTAGTTTTATATTATGGCAGAACAATATATATATATGGCCATTGCTTACAGTGAGTGTGAAAAATACATTATAATATTAGAATGTACTGTATAGACTGTTACCAGTAAATGTAAAGTGCCACAGCTGTTGCTATGTCTGTACAGTTGCCTCCAAAAATTTCGAGACACTACCTGCTAGACATTAGCAGGTAGTGTCTCGAAATTTTTGGAAGCAACTGTACAAAGGAAATTAATCTACGGGACTTATATTTAACTCCTGTCTTGTATAGAAGCCATGATTGCATTATTGTCCCTCCTTTTCATTCCTTGTTCAAGCAGATGTAAGTGAAAGATATATTTGTTTATATGTCACTTACCCTATAGGCATCTCTCAGAACCCACGTGTGTAAATAGATACGATAGATTCCCACCTTTGCGAGACATGAAATTTCGCAATATGGAAACTCGCCTCAGATATGCTATTTATTCGTATACCAATAGGTTGGATTACGTGAGAAATTCGAGTTGTTGGGAGAAATGTGTGGTACGGTTGCGGACATATGAAACAAACACACCTGAAACAGAGCCCCTCATTGAGCATATAGGGTAGGAAGAGACGTGGAGTGTAGAGTTGCTTCCTATTCTATGCTTGATAAGGGGCCTGTTTGTAGTGTCTGTTTTCATGTTTCCTCTACTGTACATCCTTCTTTGGAGTCTGGGAAGATGTTAAGAAAGTGCGAGGAAGCCAATACAAAACTGAGACACACATGATATAGAAATGAGTCTTTGTGTGTTGTATCTTTATTTGGATACGTCTACAGTAGGTGCACAACCACATAAATATATAAACAGAGATCTGAGAGTTGTAGTGTGTTGGGCCGTACAACTAGTATATATTGTAAAGGGATATAACTCGTAGTCACTAACACGATAATGACATGTTTTTAGGTAAGGGGAGAGTATACTTTTGGTACATTGGAGTTCCATGATTCCTCCAATGTATGTCAGGAAACGGACTAAATTAACAAAAATAATGGTGTCCTATTGCTTGGAATAGTTTGGAGGAATCGGATGCTCCAGATATACCAACACTGTACTCTCCCCTTAATTAAACATGTTGTACCTGATGTTTCATGACACAATATTACTTTAGCTGTGAACCTACATTTATCTCTCAGGTTACTGCAGCAAAGCTAATCATGTGTGTGTGTGTGTGTGTGTGTGTGTGTGTGTGAGAGAGAGAGAGAGAGAGAGAGAGAGAGAGAGAGAGAGAGAGAGAGAGAGAGATGGATAGAGTGTGTGTGTGTGTGTGAATCGTAGAGAGTAAAGTTCATAATATACTCCTTGACAGATTGCCTATAGAATGCTGAAATTGATAGAACACGTGGGAAAGAATGTGATGACGAAATAGCAGCACTTATGGCTCTTATGCCTATGAGAGATATTCACGTGGATGCAAACTCATACTATACCGCTGCATTATGATGTGAATGTACGGTGTATGATGGTGAAGGAGTGACAGGGGAGAATTTGGCTATCACTGTATGAGATGAGATTCTATTTATAATTAAGATGAAGCCATGTTTACCCTAGTGTTTACTTCTTGCGAAACGATAGAACAGGAGTTGCATTCACAGTCTTTATCTGATTTGGAGCTCTGACGTTTTCTATGTGTTGGGGGTAGGTGTTGGTGGGTCGATACCTTTACAGGAGTTCCCCTTGAAACGGGTTCCTACCACCAGCTGTAAACAAGTCTTAGGCCCCAACACATATGACTTCACTTGCGCTGCTATGAGATGGAAACCTGACGAGTGTTTATTTATCAGTCACCCATGGCCAATAGCTCATAATTATAGTGTACAATGCTTAGTTCAAAATGTTACAGTGTGTGAAAGAGGGAATGGATGAATATACTTGATTTCAATAAAGGTATGGATGTGGTTTCTAAAAGCGATTTGGCTCGTTTTATGTATGTTACTTATATCTCAGGTCTTCACATCCTTATCTACTAGTATCAGGTTAGATGAGCATGGTTTGAATAGTGTGTATATATGTATGCTTGTGTGTATGTTTTTGTGTATGTTTGAGAGAGAGAGAGAGAGAGAGAGAGAGAGAGAGAGAGAGAGAGAGAGAGAGAGAGAGAGAGAGAGAGAGAGAGAGAGATGATGCATTTCTGTGAATTTTTTGACGCATTACTCGAGGGCATCAAGTTTTTGGTGAAATTCTAATGCTTTTGTATTACTGTAAAACTCTGGTAACTACTCGTACAAGACGTCTTAAGATGGTTGCCTCTCCGTTCTTTTTATTTAAAGTAGTTTTTCTGTGACTCTATTCTTGTCATAACTATGTTGAATATGGTATACAGGTTAACTTAAAGAAGTGAACAATTGTTTATCTAGGTTTGTGGGAGCATAAGGTTTAGGGATAAAACATGAAATTTTCTTCCACAACACGTGATCTACTTATACTCATATTTGCCATTGCCTTTACAACAAGCTACACTTTCATTGGATTCTCGTAAACAATAATAGCTTCAATAAAAATATTTTATTTTTACCAGGTGCATTAATTTCACATTTCACATAAATAAAAATAAATATATGACAGAATATCAAATTGAATCAAGTTTTTGTGTCGTGTCTAAGAGAGTTACTGTGGTTTAAGTTCTACTCGAAGGTGATGCCCTCAGCCCGCTGCTGTTCTGCGATGCGGATCTGTTCGATGGCGTGGGCGGGGAGTGGGTGGGGTGTGGGCAGCCACTCAGACTCAGGCTGGTAACCGTTCTCATTGGCGATGTAGCGGACCAGAACTTCTGTGCCGTCAGCAAGCCTGTAGCTGTATAGGAGGAAGAAGGAATGTTGTCACAGTGAGACGGAATGTGTCAATGGTTAAACTATAGTCATGAATATTTCACTTATTTCTAAATATTAACAGTTTAGTTCATCACTGTGTGTTGTTAACTGCTTATATACTTACTATACATATTAAAATATAATGATTATTAACAGTTAGTTCATCACTGTGTGTTGTTAACTGCTTATACTTACTATACATATTAATATATAATTATTATTAACAGTTAGTTCATTTCTTATGTATTGTAGAATGTTAATTGTTTACTTACATTACACATTACAATATATTACTAACACAGTAATATCCAGTTGTACCCAACCAGTAACTAACCTGTATTCTCCCTGAATGTTGACCTGACCTTCAGCGCCTGGGGTACCCACTGCCGACACACGGGTACCGTCGGAAGTTTCGAAGGCAAAGTTGAAATTTCCGTCACCAGAGTCACTGCGTTCGTCAGTCACAATTTCTGCGACGGGTTCCTGGGGACGGGCGGCGGCCAGGACGGCCAGGCAGGCGAGGATCACCTTCAGGAGACAAACAATGAGCAGGAGCAAAGAAAAAAGACAAGGAAAATGAACAGAAGAAAAGAAGAGAAGCAAGAGAAGACATAGCTATGTGTTTCGTGATTAGATAATAAGAATATAACAAGGAAAATGAACAGAAGAAAACAAGAGAAGCAAGAGAAGACATAGCGTTGTGTTTGGTGTTTAGATTATAGGAATATTACTGTTGGCATTCTGATATTTTAAGACCAATATTTCGCACTAAGAATGCTGTATAGCTAATGCAAAATAAAATATTGAGTGGGGAGGGGTTTAGGCAAGTTCACACAGTACACACAACAGAATATATTAGTGCTGTGTGTGCCTTTCAGTGTGTATTTGTCCAGGAGAATGCATATGAGTAAACGCTATGTGCATATATTTTTGGTGTGTGTCGACCAGCGCGCGCAAGGATGCATTCTTGTGAGTGTGCATTGCTGTGTGTGTGTGTGTGTTTGTGTGTGTATGTGAAGGTATATGTGTGTGTGTGTCTGAAGGTATATGTGTGTGTGTGTGTGTGTCTGAAGGTATGTGTGTGTGTGTTTGTCTGAAGGTATATGTGTGTGTGTGTGTGTGTGTGTGTCTGAAAGTATATATATATGTGTGTGTGTTTGAATATATACGTGTGTGTGTGTACTCACGAGCTTCATGTTGTGGGTGTAAGACTGGGAGCCTGAATGATGACAAGGATGGGGCTGCAGGTCCTTTATATACCCCGTCAAAATCCTTAGGAGTGACAGCCGAGAGGGGACTCAAGGTCAGGTGGGCACGTGCCGGGGGGTGGGGGTGGGGTGGGGGGGAGGGGGGTGGGGGGAAGGAAGGGATAGGAAAGAAAACACAAAGAGAAGAAAATTTGGAGTCGGAAAGAAACGAACGAAGGTACAAGGAGATGATTATAAAGGGAAAAATGTGAGGTATATTTTAGAAAGGGGAAATAAAAGAAATAGACAATTAAAGAGTCAATAGAGAGAGAGAGAGAGAGAGAGAGAGAGAGAGAGAGAGAGAGAGAGAGAGAGAGAGAGAGAGAGAGAGAGAGAGAGAGAGAGAGAGAGAGAGAGAGAGAGAGAGGACTCGAGAAAATAATAATAATAAAAAAAACAGAACTAAAAAGGAGAAATGGGGAGGTAAAAGATAGGAACATAGAAGAAAGTGTTAGGGAAAAGGAGTATAGTGATGGGACAAAAGAGTCGAATTAGAAAAAGGCAAAGGAGTAGGTATTCGGTAGGTCAGAAATATTAATGGTAAAGATGAAGGTGAGGAAAAATCATATTATAGACAGTAGCATTCATCTCATTGTACAGTACTGGGACATAAATTATCTTACATATTGCTCTTCAGTATATTAGGACTATAAATAACACGTAGATATGGGTGGAAAAAAGTTCATATTTACAGCTACGTTACTATGAATATATACAACCTAATTGGAGTTTTTCATGGTTACGTTTTCATGACCTCTTAGTTACAAGCGTTAAGGTGGTAATTCTCTTTTGGTACAGTTGGACACATGAATGGGTGGTACAGCCCAGGTGAAAGATATTTGTCCCATTTGAGTAACCAGTGCCTATTATCAGGTACTTGCTTTTTATTACCATCCTCAATACTGACTTCTGCCCCTGATGTCTCCTATTTGGCACTAAGGAACTTGATATTGGGAGAAATTGACCATCTTTCACTTGGGCTGTATCACCCATTCATGTGTCCAACTGTACATACATTGACGTGCCTTGATTCCTCCAAAGTATGCCAGGAAACAGGCCCTAGTTAACAAAAATAATGGTGTTCGGTTGCTGCTTGGAATAGTTTGGAGGATTCAGTTGCTCCAGATTTACTAATAACACGAAACTTTTCCCTTAATAACTTGTACACTAGACACTCAAAGTTCAGGAACACTACAAGCCTCGTTCTGGATACAGGGTGCTTTTATACTTATACAAAATTTTAATGGAAGGATGAGTGCATGAAAATAAATAGCCTACATATTTTTTGGGGCAGGAGTGTTCGACAACGCTTAATTACAGAGTTACAGGATGTTGAATATAGAAAAGAGAGAATCAGTTTATTGAAGATGAGGAGTGCCATAAAACTCGAATGAACAATAATATTAATTTATCATGTTGCTTACAAAATAATAACAATAACATTACCTAAGCCCGGACGTTCCTTTTACCAATACAGTATACAATTTTGAAGAGTTAATGAGGTTGTATCGTCTCTTTATCATCTGACAGGTGTCTACGTGTTGGCGAGAAAGAATATTTTTTAATCATCATTTACCCATCCCACCATTGACAATTTTTCCTACGAATTTAAGACCATCCTGTACAACAACGAATGACACTAATGAACATTTCTTTAGGATTTAGGAAATGTATGGTTCAACTTTGTAAGCTTTTCAGTCTGATTTTGTTTTTTTATGATTTCTGGATAATCTGTAGTCCATATTTATAGATTTTTTTTTTTAATTATTTCTGGATAATCTGTAGTCCATATCTTTGATCCCACAATGTCTTTAGTGGTTCTGTTCTTGCCACTCCTAAGTTTTCTGGTAGTATATGATTGTAACTATTTAACCAACGTCTTGATGACAGTAATAACGGCACAAACATCTTCACACATTATCTGGGTCTGTTTCATGAAATATAATTCTATCATTCATTATCTCCTTTCACTTTCTACCTCTAAACTGTTCTGGGTCACACTGGATATCCCTTTCTATTGGTGTCTATTTCATCCTCAAGTTGCCCGTCTCGTACCCTAAGTGAGCGAGAGTCCACTACCAGTTTAGTGTATGTCATAATCCACCAAGTCTGTTTGGAAAGAAGTCAGGAATAGGTCATGTGTTTCGTGTCACTGTTCGATGTCATTTTGAGTATCTCACTCTAACTTAGACAATTAATTCATTTGGGCCTGTTTGCATCCAACCAGTGTACTGTACTAACATATGAGTATAATCTTGAATGTAGTCGAAATGTATAAGTTTATCACCATTCCTGGAGGAGCTATCGTTTTTCAGGTACTCTCAATTACTTCCTCAAGTTGATAAAGGCACTATCATAGGTTTTCCACTGGTATAGATTCCATAGTTTCGTGTTGCTTGTTGTTCTCTATAATTGCACTCCATTTACCGTGTGTTTACTCGCTCTTCAACAAGGTACAAAAAAATCATCAAAGTAATAACAGAAGTCGTTCATACATTATTACACTTGTGATTTTTTTTCTATCGAGTGCTTTCAACCACTCTGGACGACTGTGATATCCACCCTCTGTCTCAAAGAACACAGACACTCTAATGTGCACCAACAGCAAATTCCTCTCTTTCCTATTGAAATTCAGTGGACATTCTCAGCTCGTGGTCTGCTCTACATTCTCTCTGTAAGGAAGAGATAATGGATTGAAATTCTTTTGAGGTCCACGACTTGGCACTAGGTCAGGAAGGGTCGCTTTGTAGGAGGTTGTACTGGTGCCCCCATAAGAGGGTTGGGTTCACCACGACGAAGCGACATTAGGTTTTATATACTCAGTTAAAGGGGTATGTAGCACTTTGTTTTGGGTGGTAAATCTGGAGCAAATTATTCCTCCAAACTATTCCAGGCAACAGGATACAATTATTTTCTACATTTGGGTCTGTTTCCTGGATACTTCGGAGGAATCAAGGTGCTCCAATCTTTCAAAAACCTTTCCCCTTAAAACATTGCATACAAACTACTCATTAATGTTTCCGAATAACATATTGCTATTATACACTCATCAATATTTTTATAATCTCATCAGTCGTTACTATTGCTTACTTGCTCACCTTACCGTGTACTGTTGCAACAAAGTCTGCATTCTGATGAAGTTACCGTGGTTTAAATAAAAGTATTCAGTATGCATTCATTGATAGTACCAGAAGTTATATTTGAAGTATATGCAATGATAACTTTACCATACTTGTACACAAAGAGCGAACTATGCAAACTCCAGAGAGAAAGTTACATAGTACACTTTTCACTTCCCCTTCTCTCTACACATCTGTTGGACCCAAAGTTTCCTGAAGCAAGTTTTTGATCACTGGTGTCATTTTATCATTTCACATCAAACGGCTCCTCGAATACTTCCCTTTCACACGTTCTCTTCTAAGGGCTAGGGTTCAAAAATAAGAATACTATATGGAGGGAGTGTTGGTAAAATGACGTAGACAATACTTAGAGAGGTTTTGACGCTCCTTCGATCAAGCTCATCCCTTTTATCCCTCTTTTTCTTTATTTTTCCTTCCAAGTCTCGTGTTGGTCGTTTGTATCTCCTACTCTGGCGGCTGAAGGTGTTTCATTTATGCATTTAATCAATTTCCAAAGTTGATTATTACCCAACTCCTCTTCGGAAGGCTTCATAACAATAATAATAATAATATAATATAATAATAATAAATAAATAATAGTAATAATATAATATTATTATTATAATAATAATAATAATAATAATAATAATAATAAAAACAAAAGCAACTCTCACAAAAAAAATAAATAATAATAAAAAAATAAAATAAATACATCTGTAGTTATGGTTCAGTTATCTTTTTCAGTATTTGCTTCTGATTTTTCGTTAGTACATGGATATTGTATGTTCTGTAGTTCGTAGAATATAATATTGATGCATTAATATTTATCAGCAATCCCCTATGTGAAATCTGGTCATGCAATACTATTCATGAGTGGTTGGAAAGGCGTGTCATTTATCCAAGCCAGGTGGGAAAATGAGTGGTGTCTGTCCCTCTGTAGGTGATAAATTTTCCTGGCTTGCTATAATGAGTTGGTAGTGGAGGTGGAGGTAGGTCAGATGTTGCCTTAAGGACCCTGTGATCGTGTATGAGACTCGGTGGCTTCTGATTACTCCTGACTATGCCACGAAACAAGCTCCTTCAGTATAGGTAGTGTTTCGTGGCAATGTTTGAACGACTCACTAACCTCCAATATTCTTGCTACAACACGGGGGTCCTTAATTAAGGGGAGATTCTCTTGTGGGTGAATTGGAAGGCTACTGATTCCTCCTAACTATACCAGAAAACAGACACCCTCAATGGTACTAAACGGTATCTGTTTCTTGGCGTTCTTTGGAGGAATCAGAGATCTTCAAAATCACCAACAAAATAATCTTCCCTTAAGGAACAAGGGAGATCACCAATTCTCCTCGCCAATAGGAGGGGGTAAACTTTTTCTGAGAGTTAATATTGGTTGGTGTGCTCTAACCAATGGTAATTTACGTCTCAATGGTGCTATACTAGGTGGTAAGGCAACTCCGCCCACCAAAAAAAAAAAAAAAAAAAAAAAAGTATGCAGACGAGGATTTCTGAGAAGTGATCTGGGATAAGTTGCCAACCTTCCCGAGGCAACAGGTGATCCAGTGATCCAACTGAATCCCACTCCTTCCTGTCCAGCGGATATGTTTCAGGTAACAATAGTAGGACTATCAGTCATGTTAGGAAGTCTTTTCAAAGAATTTTGATTTTGATAAAGAGATGTTTTATTGAAATTTACGAATAGACATGTATTAAATACAAATAATGCATAACAATAACGGAGACGGTGTCGTGAATTAAAGCCAGTTTAAGTTCTACTCGAAGGTGATGCCCTCAGCCCGCTGCTGTTCTGCGATGCGGATCTGTTCGATGGCGTGGGCGGGGAGTGGGTGGGGTGTGGGCAGCCACTCAGACTCGGGCTGGTAACCGTTCTCGTTGGCGATGTAGCGGACCAGAACTTCTGTCCCGTCAGCAAGCCTGTAGCTGTATAGGAGGAAGAAGGAATGTTGTCACAGTGAGAAGGAATGTGTAAATGGTTAAACTATAAGTGAATATTTTACTTATTTCTAAATATTAACAGTTAGTTCATCACTGTGTGTTGTTAACTACTTACTTACTATACATATTAAAATATAATGATTTAACAGTTAGTTCATTTCTTATGCATTGTACAATGATAATTGTTTACTTATATTACACATTGCAATATAATACTAACACAATAATATCCAGTTGTACCCAACCAGTAACTAACCTGTATTCTCCCTGAATGTTGACCTGACCTTCAGCGCCTGGGGTACCCACTGCTGACACACGGGTACCGTCAGAAGTTTCGAAGGCAAAGTTGAAGTTTCCGTCACCAGAGTCACTGCGTTCGTCAGTCACAATCTCTGCGACGGGTTCCTGGGGACGGGCGGCGGCCAGGACGGCCAGGCAGGCGAGGATCACCTTCAGGAGACAAACAATGAGCAGGAGCAAAGAAAAGAGACAAGGAAAATGAACAGAAGAAAAGAAGAGAAGCAAGAGAAGACAGCGTTGTGTTTGGTGATTAGATAATAAGAATATAACAAGAAAAATGAACAGAAGAAAAGCAAGAGAAGCAAGAGAACACATAGCGTTGTGTTTGGTGATTAGATTATAGGAATATTACTGTTGGCATTCTAATATTTTAAGACTAATGTTTCGCACTGAGAATGCTGTATAGCTAATGCAAAATAAATTTTCTTCTATGAATGTGTGTGTGTGTGGAACCGAGAGGCTCGAAACAAAATCTTGGATGATTTTATATATTTTAGTTATGACTGTATACATCGACTGGTGTTAGGTACGCGTTTCTCCGACAATAATAATCATGTGCACTTGAATAAAGGAAAAAAAAATAGATAATAGATAAAAATAGGTGATAGATAAGATAGATACTACGTTGCGTATTTATAAACCATTAACGAGACTCCCGGTCAAGGACATCTAATTTTATCATATACTTTTTTGCTCATAAAGGAATTCCCATCTGGCGAGTCGACTTTTTGGACCCCATAACGGTACGGTCCTCTTCACTCCATCACTACCTGGTGTTGTGGTGTGGAAAGTATAGCATCTAAAGAACTGTACATCCCTTCTCTCAAACCTCATGTTGAAATATTTGACTGTATCGCATTTTAACACGTCCTAATCTCGTTATGATTGAAATGATTATAATTTTGATAGGCTTTCTTATTCACTTCGTCGGATTTCAGTTTTCTTTTTTGAAATTATTATAAAATGGGCATCTATCTTTGCATTACTGACAATACTTCAAACGGAAACAATGCCTATTAACCTAGATCACTATTGCACACTCAGAGGGAAAACACATATCCTCTGCTCCTGTCAATCATTTTCCATCTCTTGACTGAAGTATGGAATGTTCGTCAATAGTTCTCACAAACCTCTTCATGGAATCCCAACAAACCGACCCCATGTTTATCTCTCTGGTAATACGTACTCGAACACTTCCCTCACCAGTAAAGCGATGACACTTCCCCTTTGGTACCAGCGAACGTGACTTTATAGGGACTGTGTTTTGTAGGACGGGATTAAAATATGTACAGCCACAATCAAATAACCACCGACACATTCCTTCCATTGTGTAAATAAATCAGTATCATATCAAAATATAATCATGCAAAACCTTACGTCATTTCAAATCACTCATTTATTATTATGAGGTGCTGCAAAATCATACACGTGTTGTTAATTATTACCAAGATATTTACTACGATGAAAGGAAAGTATTGGTGGATATTTGATTGTGGTTATACTACTGTTGCGAGTTCATTCTCCAAATCTTTCTAACATTAATACGATACCCAGTTACTGACGTTTTTTTTTTTTTTAGATACTAGGGTAATGTTTTGCTCTGACTAACATATGGTTGCTGAGAAGAAAAAAACTACATCAGTGTTTCATTTCTCTGTAGACATGAACGTGTTTGTGTATAACTATTTGCGTACAGATGTTATTTTGTGTGGGTGTTTGTGTGTATTCCTCTGCGTGTGGTTGTGAGTGCTTGTGTCTTTGTACAGGACTTAAACCAATGCTTGGATTTATTCTTTCGTGGCAGCATAATTGAATGTGTGTGCATTTCATATGTATACTGCACGTTTGGCTTCATACAGTGGCCTTGTTTGTTCCTACATGTACGGTTATTGTTTACGTGTGTTTGCTATGGTAATTGCGAGTGTGTATGTGTGTGTGTGTGTCTGAGTGTGTATGCAAGTGTGTGTGTGTCTGAGTGTGTATGCAAGTGTGTGTGTCTGAGTGTGTATGTAATTGTGTGTGTCTGTCTATCAATGCTTATGTCAATATGTACAGTACACGTGTGCTTCTGAGCCTGCTGCTTGTCTTTACTCACGAGCTTCATGTTGTCGGTGTGAAGGTAGAGAGAGGATGATACTCAAGCTGGTGAAAAGATCGTTTATATAGCCGTCAGAAGCTGGGGGCGGCAGGAGGAGGGAGGGAGGTCGAGGTCATGTGGGCACGTGCCAGGGAATGGAGGGACGTTGAGGAGAATACGAGTGAAGGGGGTTTTTGATGGTGATGAAAGGAAGGTGATAATTAAATGGGGGAAACGAAGGGGTATAAAGTGGATACAGAAAATAGACATATAGTGAGGGTTAATGGGTAAAACTGGAAGGAGAAGAGAGGGTTAGGGATAGATATGATGAAAGAGGGAAGGATAGGGGACGAAGGGAAGGTAGGAAATACATATGTGATAAAATGAAGGAGGAGTTACAGTTCAAAAACGAGAGGGATATAAAAAATTGATATATGGGCAGAATGGAGTGAGGGACAGAGAGAGGGCCAGTAAATGTGAAGGAGAGAAGGAAGGAAGGAAGAAAAGATTGAGGGTCGTAAAGGGGTATACAGTAGATAGGAAGGAAGGAAGGAAGTAAAGAAGGAAAGAAGGATTGATGATCGTAAAGGGGTATATAGTTGATGTGAAGGAAGGAAGGAAGGATTGATGGTCGTAAAGGGGTATACAGTAGATAGGAAGGAAGGAAGGAAGGAAAGAAGGATTGATGGTCGTAAAGGGGTATATAGTTGATGTGAAAGAAGGAAGGATTGATGGTCGTAAAGGGGTATACAGTAGATAGGAAGGAAGGAAGGAAGGAAAGAAGGATTGATGGTCGTAAAGGGGTATATAGTTGATGTGAAAGAAGGAAGGATTGATGGTCGTAAAGGGATATACTATACTGTAGGGGGTCTTAGCAGGAACCTCCATAATCCCTCACCTCGAATAGGACCGGTTGTGGGTCAAACAACAAGACACACACACGGTGGTGGAGTCTGTCGGGTTCACTACATAACATTGATTTATTACTCTCTTACGTCATTCACAGAGAAACAGTTAGGAACACACACACACACACACACACACACACACACACACACACACACACACAAACACACACACACACACACACACACACACACACACACACACACACACACAGAGAGAGAGAGAGAGAGAGAGAGAGTTGGAATAAATTAGATAACAATGATCTTCTGAGTGATGCACTGTTTCTACTTAATTAAGGTTTACTCTTATGTTATTTTTGACATCACATTTTCCTTAATACCTTGGGTGTGTTGAAATGCTTTTGTACATAGGAAAAGGTAATATGATAAATGGTTTCATTCCTTATCTAAAGGTTAGTAAGAGATTATGCAGGTTATGTATTTTATTAACGTATTTTAGATGTAAAAAAAAAAAAAAAAATTGTGTCATATTATCGAAGATTTGGTGAATGCAATCAGACTCGTTATTCAAATTAAATGAATGAAAGAGTAATTGTGTCATAAGATATATAGATATATTTTAAAATTCAAAGACGAATAGTTATACTCAGATAATTCTATCACTGAATAGAATCTGATATATACAAATTTATTAATGAGGGTGAGGGGGGGTTAATCACTCTCTTTAAACTAACAGCATTTCGTTGAAGGGTAATCTTTGGTTCTCTTTTTCTTGATGAACGTAAAGTGTTGTCCAAGGGGAAGTATTCTTGACATTACATACATTTTTCCTGACGCAAACAGTATTCAATAACCATACTTTGTTGTGTTTCTGTCAGTCTGTATACAAAGTCAGACACTGTGGCATATAGTATTTTATTATGTGTACTGATGTTAGTTACTTGCCAAAATACAGTAATACAGGGAGAAGTTCCATTATGGTATAAAAAATAATGTTTAGTTTATATTTGTACGACACGTGCATAAACACAAATGAAAATCTATACAGGATTACTCTGCCTCTCTCAACATATTTTGAAGACATACATTGTAAATAATCATTGTTTGTGTGTAAACGCTAAAGGGATGTGATGTGCAGTAGCCTATACAAGGTGATATCTCGACCAACTTAACTCTGGCATTTGTAGCTAAGGTTCTCGTTTATAACCTGATACATCTCGAACACTAGTGCAGTACCTTTGTCAGAATCATACAGGTAATGATTCCTTTAATGTCTGGGGCCCTATTATGCGCTGGCTAAAGAGGGCAGAAGCAGGATTGAAACATTGTAGCTCCATCAAACTCTTTGTGTTAATATGGGTGTTTTTCTTATCAGGTGTTGTCAGCATATACAAATACATTTCGCTGAAACCATAAGAGGATGACGACCTTTTATTTATATTGTTAAATAGAATATTATTGTGTCTGAGGATGTAATGCACGAAAGTATACTCTGTCTCGACAATGATTTCCCCTGTGGTCAATTTGTATACATAGCCCAGTGTGAAATTTTAGAGAGAGAGAGAGAGAGAGAGAGAGAGAGAGAGAGAGAGAGAGAGAGAGAGAGAGAGAATGGTAGTTGTCTAAGCGAGGAAGAAATGTCTCCATGGAGGTACCGTACTGCAGGAAGGTCAGTGAATGTCAACACTAGAGGAAAGGGCCACGTCAACAATCCCTCTCTCCCTCTACACCCACCAGTTAGCACCATCCAAGGAAGGAGGGTCAAGAGGTCCCACTCACTCACTCACTCACCCTCGCCGAACTGCCACCACTGAGGGGCGTGGAGGCCGCATTATCTCCCGTCTTCAATTTAATTAAGGGGATCTTAGTGATTGTCTACCTCTGTAACTATCATATAACACTGCAGTACCAACCCACACTTCATAGTACGGCCTCTAAGTCAGTGTAATGTGCAGTACCAAATCCCTACATCACAGGGATTCTATAAGATTCAGTCTATAGGTGCTGGGAAAGTTATAAAACCCTTCATGGCAATCACATTTATCCTTGTTATCACTATGACAATCGTTCAATGTCTTCAGTATTCCACTGAAGGTGTCATAGCCGTTGAAGACCTTCGTGTTGTACATGAATAGCATAAATCAATTGTTTAAAGTAAGTTCCTGTGCTGGCTTGCAGTGGTTTGCCTCGGTTCTATGTGTACGACATGTTGAAAGAAATTCTGTAACATAATATAAATAAACATACAGCACGAACACAATCTTAAATACAATTTTTTTTTTTTTTATAATGCTTCAAGGGAACCTGTATCATAGCACAGAATTAAGAAATCATACTGTTCATTGATGGCCTTGATTTAATTAATATTACCGTACCAGCTATACACTCTCACGCTTGATTCTTGTTACATCTATAAGTGATACTACATTCAATAAATACAATGGAGTAGTTTATGAAAAGGCAGGGCAAGGCAACTACGAGGTAATAATTATATTATCTATAAAAACTTCCTACCTTCACAGGATTATTATTGTAATTTGAAAAGAAAGATTGTAGCGAAACATTTGGAGGCTTTCAACAATAACAACATTGGAACCTTCCTTAGTAAGTGGACGCCTTCGAAATGACAGCAGCCCTTCATTTGACTGTCTACCAATACAAATCAATTAAGGGAGAAATTACACTTGGTGGCAAAACTAAAGGACTACTGATTCGTCCAAACTGTGCTACGAAACAGATCCCATGCATGTTTGTATTAATGAGACTCTTTGTTTCTCAGCATAGTTTGGAGGAGTAATTCGCCCTCTAAAATGTCAACATTAGATTACCACCTCTTGGCGAACGTCCCTACCTTTCAATTCACAATTTTTTTTTTTATGTGAATCTAATATTGTCACTGAATTTGGAAACTCTTGATTCTTCTAAAATTTACCAAGGAATATGTTGTCTCCGTATAGTTAAGAGGTGATTATCTTGTTGGTGAATGATTATGCTACTGATTCCTCCAAATTATGCCAGGAAACAGACGCTCTTAATGTTAGTAATAGGGAATCTGTTTCGTGGTATACTTTGGAGGAATCAGTGACCTTCCAATTCACCAACAAAAGCAATCTCTCCTTAAAGTGATATGTTGTGTATTGGTGGAATCTGTCTCCTCCAATCCACCGACATCATCATGATCATCACATTCACCTTAATAAATTACTGGTTACTTAATTAATTACAAGGTCGTTATGTCCTCACCACCTTCACTCACCTCTCAAACATGTATACTCTCCCTTAATTAAACAGCCTTCACACAGTCCCAATCAAGCTTTACTCCACTCAAACAGGCTTCACACATTACCAAACAGCCTTCACACACTCCCAAAAAGCCTTCACACACTCCCAAACAGGCTTTACTCCCCCAACCCTCGCAAACAGGCTTCACTCCCCTCATATCGTCAGTCTTCTATAGATCTTAAACACTCCTTCTACACCTCTTATCCTCATCACACAGCCTGTAAATACAACCTTATAATATATCGTACCCTCATCGTACATAATTATATCCTGATCCCCATCCTGCTCACCAATTAACTCATCAAATTCTCCCTTCTTCAACACTTTTCCCTTCAGCTTCTCCCTCGGTATAAACACTGAAGCCTACACGATCACACGCCCTCTTTTTCTGCACCCTCTCACCTCCTTCTTATAGTGGACGAGTATACCGTCATTATCTACTGTATATATAGCTTCACACACCATTCCTGTACACTCGCACATTCTTTTCTTGTACTGTACACCCCACACTCTATTCCTGTGCACCTTCACACCCCTGCTTGTACACTTTCACGACCCCTACACCTTCACACCCTGTTTGTACACTTTCACGACCCCTACACCTTCACACCCTGCCTATACACTATCATGACCCCTACACCCTCACACCCTGCCTATACACTATCACGACCCCTACACCCTCACACCCTGCTTGTACACTTTCACGACCCCTACACCCTGCTTGTACACTTTCACGACCCCTACACCCTGCTTGTACACATTTACGACCCCTACACCTTCACACCCTGCTTTTAAACTTTCACGACCCCTACAAATTCACACCCTGCTTGTACACTTTCACGACCCCTACACCCTCACACCCTGCTTGTACTGTGCACTTTCACGACCCCTACTCCCTGCTTGTACACTTTCACGACCCCTATAGCCCTACACCCTGCTTGTACACTTTTACGACCCCTACAAATTCACACCCTGCCTGTACTGTACACTTTCACGACCCCTACACCCTCACACCCTGCTTGTAAACTTTCACGACCCCTAGTAGCACCCTCACACCCTGCTTGTACACATTCACGACCACTACACCCCCACACCCTGCCTGTACTGTACACTTTCACGACCCCTACACCCTCTCACACTTCCACCCATCACCCCATCAAAAGACATCAGGTTAAGAGGAAGGAGAGGGACTGTGGTGCTGGAGACCTTGGCTGGTTTGCTGACCGGGAAACACATAAACACTTCAGTTGCTTTACCTCCTCTTTGAATGTGATGATGTTTGGATGATGATGAGTGAGCGCAAACAGTACATTCAAACTCCTTTCTCTCAATTATTAAAACCACCCGGAATGAAGAGGCAAAAAATGTGTGTGCTTGTGTGTGTGGTACGGAGAAGTGTGTGTCTGTTTGTGTGTGTCTGTTACGGAGAAGTGTGTGTGTGTTTGTGTGTGTCTATTACGGAGAAGTGTGTGTGTTTGTGTGTGTCTGTTACGGAGAAGTGTGTGTGTGTTTGTGTGTGTCTGTTACGGAGAAGTGTGTGTGTGTTTGTGTGTGTGTGTTACGGAGAAGTGTGTGTGTGTGTGTATGTGTGTGTGTGTGTGTGTGTGTGTGTGTGTGTTAGGGATTATTGTGTGTGTGCGTGTTTCTGTGTGTGTGTTACGGAGTAGTATGTGTGGTATATATATGTATGTGTGTGTGTGTGTGTGTGTGTGTGTGTGTGTGTGTGTGTATAGTACATTTTTAGCAGGTGTACTTAGCCAATAGCTGTGACGTCTTGATGGACAGAAGCGGCCACTATAGAACACGTTTCTGTCTATCCTCTATCTTAGCAACTGGATAAGCAAGTATATGGCAATACGTTCTGCATACATAAGGCTAGAGTGAATTATCCTCTTTGATTTGTTGAAGGGAAGCCTGGCATGCTAATTCTCTGACTGGGGAGAAGAAGAAGACGGCCCTGGAGGAAACTGAGAGATGAGCCTCCATGAATCAACGCCGAGTTTGGTACAAGATGCATTAGGGAGAGGGAAGGGAAGCCATACATAATTAATCTATCCTCATCCTTCCCCGTCCAAGTGATGGTGGAATTTCACTACCTTCAATCTCTAACCCTGGTGTGTCCCTTGTGGTTCCCTTCTATACCTTTCCCTGTTATACTCTGGTGTGTCGCTCAAATCTGAAAGTCCTCATTAATGCTATAAACTTTCCCCCAGTGTCCCTCAGTTTCTATTATTTTGCATTATGAATTGAGTGAAGAAGAAGTTTAATAATACCACCCATAGGCTTTACAGAATATCCAAGAAGCTGACTGAGACTTGTGTAGCTTTCAGTCAAGTCGTTGAAACCTTAAGTAGTACTGCATGGTAAGCACACTGAAAAAGTAAGTTACTGTATTGCCGAAAGTGTCAGTATTAGCGGTTGGTATTTATAATTTTCTAGCGGGTACAGTGCTTTTTTTTTATCGAGTGTGTGTGAGCGTGCGTGTGTTTGTATATATGCCTGTGTACGTGTGTGTATTTGTGAGTGTTTATGTGTCTGTTTGTGTGTATTTGTGTGCATTATCATATATGTTGTGTATATATGTATGCCTGTGTAAGTGTGTGTATGCCTGTACGTGTGTGTATTTGTGAGTGTTTATGTGTCTGTTTGTGTGTATTTGTGTGCATTATTATATGTGTGTGTGTATATGTATGCCTGTGTACGTGTGTGTATTTGTGAGTGTTTATGTGTCTGTTTGTGTGTATTTGTGTGCTTTAATATTATGTGTATGTATGTATGTATGTGTATGTGTCTGTTTTTGTGTGCATTATTATGTGTGCGTGTTTATGTATATGTATGTATGTGTCTGTGTATGTATGTATGTATGTATATGTGTATGTGTGTGCGTATGGAGTCATTAGTGCCAAGGCTTACACTCGTCTCCCTCCCTGCCACCTGACCTCGCCTGGCCTCCCGTATTTGGTTCTCTGTTTGCTTACTCATATCGTTGTACGTACCTTTTCCTTGAGGTTTTTGCCCCTAAATGATAATAATAATAATGTGTACAGTCAAAAGTCACGAGCCATAATACACATAATCCTGTTTTGATGGAGTATTACACGAGCTCCACCATCAATGAGATAGGATAAGTGATGTAATTAAATAGTTCACCTGTATGTAATTAGTTCATGGGTGTATGTGTGACTGTTTTGTGACAAGTAATATCAATCTTTACATTGATTCAAACCATGTTATTACAGCAATTTCTAATGATAATGGACATGACGTTACTAAGAATCTGAATAATGTACAGTTGCCAAAAGAGGAACTGCGACAAATCTTGATGGAACTTTAACCATAGTAATATCAACAACTATTTGTAGGGACTATAAGCATGTATAACAGAAGGAAATATACATATCCTTCTGTAATACATACTTATGATCCCTACAAACAACTATGGACATTAATATATTTAGTGTTCTATCAATAGTTGTCGTAATTCCTCTTTTGGCAACTTGTACATGCAGTCGGCCACAGGAATATATAATTATGTACATATTATTTAGCAGTAAAGTGTGTGTTTATCCCAGTAACATTGGAACTGCGCATCAAAACACACTAAGATACTCGTCGACCCCTTCACCAACCTCACCCCGACATACAAACACCACTGAAGAAAGTCTGAGTGTAAGTGTTTGTGAGAGTGTAAGTGTTTGTGAGAGTGTAAGTGTTTGTGCGAGTGTAAGTGTTTGTGTGAGTGTAAGTGTTTGTGAGAGTGTAAGTGTTTGTGAGAGTGTAAGTGTTTGTGTGAGTGTAAGTGTTTGTGTGAGTGTAAGTGTTTGTGAGAGTGTAAGTGTTTGTGCGAGTGTAAGTGTTTGTGTGAGTGTAAGTGTTTGTGTGAGTGTAAGTGTTTGTGAGAGTGTAAGTGTTTGTGAGAGTGTAAGTGTTTGTGCGAGTGTAAGTGTTTGTGAGAGTGTAAGTGTTTGTGAGAGTGTAAGTGTTTGTGAGAGTGTAAGTGTTTGTGAGAGTGTAAGTGTTTGTGAGAGTGTAAGTGTTTGTGCGGGTGTAAGTGTTTGTGAGAGTGTAAGTGTTTGTGAGAGTGTAAGTGTTTGTGCGAGTGTAAGTGTTTGTGAGAGTGTAAGTGTTTGTGAGAGTGTAAGTGTTTGTGTGAGTGTAAGTGTTTGTGTGAGTGTAAGTGTTTGTGAGAGTGTAAGTGTTTGTGAGAGTGTAAGTGTTTGTGAGAGTGTAAGTGTTTGTGAGAGTGTAAGTGTTTGTGTGAGTGTAAGTGTTTGTGCGAGTGTAAGTGTTTGTGAGAGTGTAAGTGTTTGTGCGAGTGTAAGTGTTTGTTTGTGCATGACTGTCCCTCCTTACCCCAAAGCACACCTTGCACTTATTATTTATTCCCCACAACCCAACGAGTTACTGAGTGCACAAACAAGCAAACAAACAAACAAACACCGTCATTCCCCAGAGTATATACTGTATTATCACCTATGCCTGCCGTTCTCTATGTGTTAATTAAGGGACCCCGTGATGTAGTAAAAAAAAAAAATTGAAGATGAGTGAGTCCTTCAAATATTGTCACAAAACACACACACCTATATGGATGGAGCGTGTTTCGTGGCATGGTCAGGAGGAATCAGAAGCCTTCAATTTTCATACACGATCACAGGGCCCTTAAGGTTATGTTAAATTACAGAAATGTTTGAAAAATTTTAGCTGTTATTAACTTTTTCCCAACTTTATGTAGTCGTGTTGAATCTCGTACATGGCCCATAGATTTCTTGTACAGTTGGCGGCAAAACTCGTGTTACCGCATCTAAGTGAGGCGACACGACTTCTTTTGCAGCCAACTGTACACATACCCTCGATCAAGAAGTGAACCAAGTGTAACTAATATAAAACACGGTTAAAGTTATAGTAGTAGTAGAGTGTTGTTGGTAAATGAAGAGCAACTGATGCCTCCTAACAATAATTCCAAGCAACAGGAAGGACACCATTATATTGATCCGTTGGTTCTGTTTCCTGACATACTTTGGAGGAGGAATCAAGACGCTCTAATATACCACCAAAAGTATACTACCCCCTTAACGCTTATTGAAATGTCCCTCTCTTTTACAGTCTAATAATTATAGTCCACTGCCACCTCAGATACTGTATTTATACCTTCTCTTACATTATTACAGGCATGAAATCCCCTTAATACTAACCGATGATGGACTGAGAAGAGGTGTGTGTGTAGAGACGAGGAGTGGGTCTTCCAATACAAGGGTTGTTTTATGTGTTTGCTTGATGTTGTTGGTATGTACAGCCACAATCAAATACCACCGACACTTTCCTTCCATCGTAGTAAATATCTTGGTAATAAAGAACAACACGTGTATGATTTTGCAGCACCTCATAATAATAATTGAGGAGGTTGAGTTGACATAAAGTGTTGTATGACTATATTTTGATATGATACTGATTTATTTACACGATGGAAGAAAAGTGTCGATGGTTATTTGATTGTGGCTGTACATGCACTAAGCTTCTCTAGAATAGAAGTAATTTCTTTTGATTTACGCTCGGGTACCCATTTGCTGCGAGGTTAACAGAGACTTAAAACTTCCAATATCATTCATATCAAAAGTCGGACATAATTGCAAACCGTATGTTAACCACGAGAACGCATGCACTCTGTTGTTAAATGTCAGAAAGCTTAAAAAAAAAAAAAAAAAAAAAAAAAAAAACACACACACACACACACACACACTCATGCAGGAATATTGTCGGAGCAAATATTTTCATGTGCTGCGTATCATGATCACAAAGGCGTCAACTATAACAGAGGGAGCCGTTATTACAGGTGACGGTCTGTGGTATCCCCTTCCACCCCCAAAGAATAACTCGTCTGGAGAATGATAGTGACAAGCGTTTTGCAGACTGGACAAATACATGTAATTGGTTCTGAGTGCTGGATCAATTGTGTACCTTTGTGTGTGTGTGTGTGTGTGTGTGTGTGTGTGTGTGTATGTGTGTGTGTGTGTATGTGTGTGTGTGTGTATGTGAGTGTGTGTGTGTGTTACGTATTTATTTGTGCAGATGTGTATATGCCTGAGCACAGAATTACACAGGTAAACATTGTACGAGGATACAATACAGTGTTCTTGGACTTCACGACCCATGAAAAACCACTCCATTCCACATCCTTCACCACTCCACTCCACACCACACCACTCCAATACACTCCACACAACACTATTCCACTCCCCTTCACACCACCCCACTCCACTCCTCTCCTCTCCACACCACACCATTCCAACACACTCCACACCACACCATTCCAATACACACCACACCACACCATTCCACTAAACTCCACACCACTCCTCTCCACTCCACACCACTCCTCTCCACTCCACACCACTCCTCTCCACTCCACACCACTCCCTTCACCACTCCACTCCACCTTCAGTCAGTCGTCACCACCTCACACCACTTCACCCACCTGTATGTATCAGAATTGCTATTGGAATCTACGAAGCCTCTGTGTAATGCAACAAAATCGAACCCCCTAATTTTATTCTTAAGGTGAGATTCTTGTGTTGGTGAAGTGGAAGGTCTCTGGCTGATTCCTATACAAACTATGACATGAAACAAACAGATCCCCTATTAGTACCAATGAGGGTGTCTGTTTTCTATCCTATATAGTTGAGGGGGAATCAGCAGCTTTCCAATTTGCCACCAACATGAGAATCTCCCCTTAAGTGGTCAATTTCCTGGCATAGCTTGGAGGAATTGCCCAAGCTGTAATTTTTTAGAGTGGGTGATGTTTATAGACGATTGAAGGGTATAAAAATTCCTCGGCAGTGTACCCCAAAGCAAGCAGCGTCAATAGGAGGGATTAAATACTGTATTGTACATATATATATTTCAAGGCATTAATTTATTGAAGGGTACAGAAACCTTCAAAACGCCAACTATGTCTTATTATTTCCCTTGATTTCTCTAGGTAGTTTTCTTATTAAGGGGAGATTCTCGTTTTGGTGAATTGGAGCACCTTAATTCCTCCAAAGTATGCTAGGAAACAGGAACATATTAACAAATATAATGGTGGCCTGTTCCTTGAAATGGTTTGGAGGAATCAGTAGCCTTTCGTTATCCCAAAATTGGTTACTCCCCTTAATTAAGTCGTTCACATCATAATTATCTCCTGGGTTAGGGGGGCTACGAATACCTCCCCAGTATCTCTGCTTGTCGTAAAAGGCGACTAAAATGGGCTTTCATTTCTCCAACTGTCCATTTTTTTCATCTGTTGTCTTTTGTGCTTACTGCCTCACATCTCGATCACCTTCTGCCTCACCTCTCGATCACCTTCTGCCTCACCTCTCGATCACCTTCTGCCTCACCTCTCGATCACCTTCTACCTCACCTCTCTATCACCTTCTACCTCACCTCTCGATCACCTTCTGCCTCACCTCTCGATCACCTTCTACCTCACCTCTCTATCACCTTCTGCCTCACCTCTCGATCACTTTCTACCTCACCTCTCGATCACCTTCTGCCTCTCCTCTCGATCACCTTCTACCTCACCTCTCGATCACCTTCTGCCTCACCTCTCGATCACCTTCTGCCTCACCTCTCGATCACCCTCTGCCTCACCTCTCGATCACCTTCTACCTCACCTCTCTATCACCTTCTGCCTCACCTCTCGATCACCTTCTGCCTCACTTCTCGATCACCTTCTACCTCACCTCTCGATCACCTTCTGCCTCACCTCTCGATCACCTTCTGCCTCACCTTCTGCCTCACCTCTCGATCACCTTCCTCCTCGGGCGCCATATGACCTCGCTGTTGCGGCGCCTTTATTGGTTATAGATACCAATAATTGTTATATAGTGTTACCTTTATTACTGTTGTTTTTATTGAATGTATCATTATCTCCATTAGTTAGATTGGATAGAGGTTATATTATCTTCACTTCTTGTTTGTATGCATGTCTGAATTATAGCAACATTACGTATTATTATTATTATCATTATTATTATTATTATTATTATTATGGAAGTTTCAGATTTTTTTTTTTTTTTCCATTTTTGCAACATTGAATTATGAAGAAGGTTTATGCTATATTGAGTGCATTCTTATTATCACTATTACCACATAGATGTATCAGTTATATTCCCATAGCAGTTATAAATGATGAGAGTAAACATTGCTTCAGAAAATGCCAGCAACATTTAAAATAATTAAAAACTTGCTATGATGGTTTTTTATCCTTGTATATTATTATTATTTCACTTATGCAGTACCATTACTTGCCGAAACATACACACTTTGAGAAGAATATGTTAAAACTTCTATGTTTATGAATAATACAATACATTATTGTATTGTATGATGTTACGTAATATTTATCATTAATATTACGGTTCATCTTGTAAGACGTAGGATAGTATGGGATAATTTATACATATGTTGAATGATGCCAGCAACATTTATTGTTCGTGTGTCCATCAGAGGTTTAGTGAAGAGAGGATCAAGGAAAAAAAAAAAAAAGTATTGAGTTCGTGAGTCAGGCCAAAGTTGGTGAAAGGTGTTGTTTACTCGAAGGTGATGCCTGCTGCCCTCTGCTCAGCGGCGATGCGGAGGAGCTCAGCAACGTGTGGTGGGTCGGGGTGGGGGGTGGGGAGGAGTGGGGACTGGGGCTGGAAACCGTTCTCGTCAGCAATGAAGGTGACCTCAGCGATGGAGCCGTCAGAGAGGGTGAACCTGTACGAGGTGAAGGGGTTATGTCATTATATATTGTTATAAACCCTACATTTGACATATTATAACTTGAAGTCACAAGCAATCATAGGCAAAGATGTCACTAAGAATTATTAGTAGTAATGATAGAATGCTAAATACCAATACAGAAATGCATCTGGGGTACAGCTTTCTGCTAACAGAAACCAAACTCGTAGGATGGTAATATAGATGGAACAAATGTTTTCTAGTCACCATGTTATACTTTTGATATAGTTACTGTATGATCTACACACACACACACACAGGTTAGGTATCTTCAACAAGCTACTGTATTGTCACCTCACCTGTATGATCCTTGCATGTTGGCCTGACCCTGTACGCCAGGGGTTCCAGCGACTTCCATAGCGATGCCGTTGTCGGCCTCGAAGGCGTAGTTGAAGTTACCATCACCGTTGTCCACTCGGTCGTCACGGATTATGGCAACTGGGGGCTGGTCGCCAAGCTGAGGGGCGGCGGCAGCAACGGCGGCAAGGCAGGCGAGGAGAATCTGAAGGAGGTAAAAGGAAGGACTGCAGGACACGACTTTATAATGTTAGGTGTATTATCTTACTTCCTGTGATAGTCATTATTCAAGTCTGGTCGTATTAGGAGAGTGACGTCCCCCAGGTGTTGTTACTCACCCAGCATCCCACACACGTTGTCGAATCAATGGCTTACTTTTACCATAAATAAATTATCATTATATATTTTTTCTGGTGTGGTGGATGGTCGCAAATAGAGGGAAAATCAGAGCAATTTTTTTCTAATATACTTCACTAAACAGGATGGGATAAGTGTAAACATGTTTCTCTGTATATCTAACTAAATATACAATGTTTATCCATCTGTCTGTCTGTCTTAATGTCTGACCAGCGTATCTAGGTAAGAACTAAGAGTTTCCATTTGACAATTGGCACATCCATAGGAACGACAAGTAGGAAATATGAAATGTTACATATAAATTTAAACTCGACTTCAAGCTCTCTCTGGGGTGTTAAGTCACGAATCTTTCGACTAGTAATATATTTAGATACATTTTCGTGGCAATATTTACTTTGCAACATATTTCAATCTCTTCTTTAGTAGTCTCTCTCTACAGACTTATAAAATCGTTTGTTTATCTCTTGATATAGGTTGTTATTATTACAAGATCTACAGTGCTATATAACCTGTTGAGTAACAAATAACCTAACATTTTGATAACGTGTAAATCATTCACCACCAAAATATTGCGTAAGCTGCGTTAAAACATTGTACATTCCCTCTTTATTTTTAACTGAATGTACTCATAGAGAAAGTTGTACGAGCCTGTCACTTGATATACCAGTTAAAAGATATACCACTGTCTCGATACTCTCATTATGAGGTGAAAAAAATTATACGTGGCAGTACATAAATATGGACATGTGTGGGTGTTGAAGTGTTAAAGAAATAACTTAAGGGGGTAATTCTTTTTTGGTACTTTGGAGAGCCTTGATTCCTCCAAAGTATGCTAGGAAACAGGACCAGAATAGCAAAAATAATGGTGTTCTGTTGCTTGGAATAGTTTGGAGGATTCAGTTGCTCCAGAATTACCAACACAAAATTTTTCCCCCTTAAGTCCCTTGAAATAAATTATCCAGTCATAAAGGTACAACAGATGTCTGATTGTCTGTTACGTAAGGGTCACCTCGGGCAACTACCAACCAACCAACTGGCAGGGCTCAAGGTAAAGGTAGACACGGGGGCTTATTATGTGTCCATCCCAGAAGCCACCGTGAAGGACACACACACACAGACACAGACAGAGTACTCACGAGCTTCATGTTGCTGTGTGAAGGGAGGTTTTCGTGGAGGTGGTGGTGGTTTGGTCCGGATGGTGAGTGAGGAGGTTGTGTGAATGGTGTTCGGGGTCTACTCCTTTATATACCCACCCTCAGCTACTATCCCGTGGGGTGAAGGGGTAGGGTAGGGTAGGGTTTATGTGGGTGGGTCAAGGTCGGGTGGGTATCGTAACGGAGGTATGGAAGGGAAAATGCACCGTCTATGCCATCAAAGGAACTCAATATACAGTATACTCACCAAACACACACTGACACACATGACACTTTGATTGTTGTCGAGGGAAGGGAAGGGAAGGGATGGATGGTGATGGTGGTAAAATGTCCCCTTTTCCTAATTACTGGATCTTTATTGATAGGGATGTCTGTATTCGTGACAACTATTTTTTTATTAAATATACAAATTAGTGATTAGTCATTATATCCTCTTCGTGTTTTTGGGGGGGTAAAATCACCTTTTCTTGTGTTCTTATTTTCTCCATTTCTATTATAAGGTAATGATCATTCATGAGTTATTGTTGGCTTTCTGTTTGAATCTTCATAATGCTGTATAATTATAATAGTTAAGATTTTTTTATAATACTCAGATAAGTTAAGAAGAAATCGGATTCTGGAATGGTTCCAGTCTAGTAAAACTCTTTAAAACCATAGAATCTGAACACAATTAAACAAAAGTATAAAGGACAAAGGGACTGATTCATTGATATAGAGTATATGATAAACTGAAGATTGTTTTCTATAAGTCTGCCTGTCACAGCTACATATTTACTAACAGTCAATTCGATAAAGAATTCATGGTATGCTGTTTATGAAAAAAAAAAAAGCCAGGTATGGGAGTACAATCATATCATATCAAAGCAAATAGGATACTGTATACTCGCCCTTAAACAAGTTCTGATGAAGATGTTTTGATAGTGTATTGTTATTTGTGGCTACATGTCCAGTCGTGTGTACAAATAGAGATTCATCCTTCAATGGTCTATTCATGTGGTTCTCCCAGTTATGTGCGGAAGAGGAAGGGAAGGTAGGGTTGCCTTGCCTCATGTAAAGGTGCTATTCAGATGTAGGGGGAAGAGGAGGGTAGATGATTATCTATGACCACCACTGTATAGTAGAGACTCTTTTGTTTCTGAGAACACAGCTTCATAACTTAACTACAACCCTCCAGGATCTTTCTTTAAGAAATTATGATCCATTCTTTATTTCATTCTATAATGTGTGCTGGATTATTGTGAGCTGTTGCCAGTCGCTTGTCACTGATTTCTGCTTTCTCACATTGCACTAAATCTTGTAAACACACCACTGTAGGAGACGGTTTGAATATACCATATGATGAAATACAAGAGTAACTGCAATGTCATTATACCGACATATAGTCTTTATTTTTTCGTTCTATTACTACTGTGCCTTTTCCTCCCTTCTTCTCCTGTCTCTGTCTCTTTTGTGTACCACAAGGTCTTTCTGCCCGAGCACAGTCTTCTTTTTCCTGCCTTACACTCACTCTCTATTATTCCTCCGTCAAGAAGTTATGTTTTTGTTAGAGAATAGGCCACGAGGATGACGCAGAACTGTTTGTCAGTGAGTGAGTGTGCAGATGCCTGTCATAGAAGAACTGCATATATATCTTAAGTCGTTGTAACATATGGTAACATTATGTCCAACAGTTTCCTCATTAGTGATTCATCCTGCAACCTTGATAGATCAAAGTCCATATTTACATTTTTCTTCGATATAAAGTAGCATAAAATATGCTATATATTATCATGTCTTGGAAATGTCTACAATTATTGTACAGTGCTCTCTTTTCAGTGGACGGGTACTGTACACTCGCTCCGGAAGGTATCACAGCATACTTTGATGAGACCAATGAACATTCTAAATTTCTTTCATTACCTTTAGTACAAGCCCCAACACTCAGCGGAACGATGTCACTAAGGGCCATGAATTTTGGAATGTGCCTGTAATTCCGGCATGTGGACAAACCTGTATTCCTGCATTGGCAGCGTTTGTGTATGAACTTTCTTTCGTTCTTCGGCTAAAAACAGAGCATTAAATCGCAACCACAAAACAAGAACACTGAATGTGAACCTTATGTTTGCTGGTGTCATAGATCCCACTTCTCCTCACACTGAGTAATGGTAGTCATACAACCACTCAACTCGTTCCCATATGACAAAATTCTCGTTGTATCTTTTGGGTAGTCGTTTATCACACACACCCTACACCATTACTGAGCGAGTTGCCTCCACCACTAGCACAGCCTACGTGGGTTTGACGAAATGTGGCACAAATGGGTTTGTTGACATAGCGATCTTACGGTGGATAGGATAGCAGGAGTGAGTTCATTTACCAATACTATGAGTAATCAAACACAGTGGTGTCACAGTTCGCTAAACCCACCGAACGCTGCCCACGTTACTAGTGAAGGCAACTGTACATACACAAGTACTGACATTCATATTTTTAACTATACCACAAGGATGTAATAATGTATGTAATAATGTATGTACTGTATATAATAATGTATGTACTGTATATAATAATGTATGTACTGTATATAATAATGTATGTACTGTATGTAATAATGTGTGTAATAATGTATGTACTGTATGTAATAATGTATGTACAGTACCGACAGCTCCCTCACCTTGCCTCTTGGTGCTTTTAAGTCCGGGTTTTCCTCTTACATTCACAGCTTTTATTGCCCATAACACCTTATTTAGGACCTCACCAACTACTACATTCCTCACGCAAGCAGCTTCTCGTGTGTGTGTGTAGTTGTGTGTACTGTATGTGTGTGTGTGTGTGTGTGTGTGTACTGTATGTAAGTGTGTGTGTGTATGTGTGTATGTGTGTACTGTATGTAAGTAAGTGTGTGTGTGTACTGTATGTAAGTGTGTGTGTGTGTGTGTGTGTATATATATGTACTGTATGTGTGTGTACTGTATGTAAGTGTGTGTGTGTACTGTATGTAAGTATGTGTGTGTGTGTTTGTTTTATGACCGACTTACCCAAGGTCTAATAAATACCAGAAATGACGAGAGGAAGTTCCAAAGCCCCAACTCCCCTCCTCGCCTCGCCTCGCCTGTGTTACACGTATGGCCCACGTGTTGCATAACGGGTAGCAGCTGTATACATCCGCCAAGGTCAAGGCTGTGTTGTGGTTTGGTACAGACGTGGTGGTGATGGTGAAAAGATTATTACGCCTTCTGCCACCGGAGAGTAACTAAGGACCCTGTGATCGTTTATGGGAATTGGAGGCTTCTGATTATACTCCTGTCTATGCCACGAAATATGTTCAGTAACGAGCACTAATAAGTATTCAGGTGTGCTTCGAATACCTTGAGACAGAAACTAAATGCACAATAAGATCTCCATTGGAATTACTTCTTTGGTGAATTGGACTGTTCAAAGCTTCAACCAAAGCTGTATACTTATTAGTGCTCGTGACTGTTCCTTCTATATTGGTGTGTGTGTGTGTGTGTGTGTGTGTGTGTGTGTGTGTGTGTGTGTGTGTGGCAATATTTGAAGGACTTATTTACCTCCAATTTATTTTCTGACTACATCACAGGGTCACTTAAGGGGAGATTCTTTTGTTGGTGAAATGGAAGGTCTCTGATTCCTCCAATCTTTGCCACGAGACAGATGAGGGCGTCTGTTTTCTGGCATAGGTAGAAGAAATCAGTAGCCTTCCAATTTGCCAAAGAGACATTCTCGTTAATGGGGAAGTAAGTACAGTGTTGGTAAATCTGGAGTAATGCTTGATTCCTCCAAACTATTCCAAGCAACAGGCCACCATTATTTTCGTTAATATGATTCTGTTTCCTGGCATACTTTGGAGGAATCAAGGTGCTCTAATGTATGTATGTACCAAAAGTGTATTAATCCCTTAGGCAGTGTTGTTGTTGTTGTTGTTTGTATTGTTGTTGGTATTGGTGTGATATTGCTCCTCCATTCGTTCCAACCATGCTCCTATCTATCTCCATCATAGTGTTCTAAAATTATGTTGTGGAATGTAAACTTCACCATTATATACTGTACTGTATGGAGAGATTGCCATGAACTCTGGTGGTAGAGGACTGTACTATAGTATCTACCATACAGCTGACATACTCCAGCCCTCTCCACTCCTTAAAATACTCACTCACTCACATTCACCTCTCATATGTGCACGTCATAATTGCCACCTTGCCCTTACCCTCTCTCGCACATACACACACACCCCTCATGAGTAGACGTCATAATTGCCACCTTACCCTCTCTCTCTCTCTCTCTCTCTCTCTCTCTCTCTCTCTCTCTCTCTCTCTCTCTCTCTCTCTCACAAACACACACACACACACACATTCAGGTACACACACACACACACACACACACACACACACACACACACACACACACACATTCAGGCACTTATACACACACACACACATACACACACACTTACTTTCACTTTCGACTCACAGAGCAAACATTAGGAATGCACTGTACACCATTGGCAAGTTTAAGGGGGTAATACCCTCTTGGTAGATTGGGTGCCTTGATTCCTCCAAAATATCAACAGGAAACGGAATCATATGAACATAACTAATGGAGGCCTTTTGTTTAGAACAGTTTGGAGGAATCAGTTGCTCCAGATTTACCAACGCTTTACTACCCCTTTAAAGTAATTGAAGTCGATGTATGTCTTGGAGGCTACTGAATCAACCAACGTGCACCAGAAAACAAACCACCTTCACTGTTATGATTTGTTGCCAGTCACATGTTGAACGAATCTGTAGCCTTCAATTTTCCTTTTAAGGTGGAAATTTTGTGTTGGTAAATTTGGAGCAACTGAACCCTCCAAACTATTCCAAGCAACAGAACACCATTATTTTTGCTCTTCTGATTTTGTTTCCTGGCGTACTTTGGATGAATCAAGGCACTCCAATGTAAGAAAAGTGAATTACCACCTTAACACCAATAAACGTTACACAATGGACAATAACCTCACATAATTATACTAAGCCCTCTTTTTGTTTATGTGGGTTGGGGCTGGGGGGGGGGGGGGCTTAATTAAAATATGTATAAAATTTAATGCCTTCAAACATCCTGTAACACACATTGTATATTCTCATCCATACACTCACAAACACTCTCCAACATTTACATACTCACATACTCACACACTATCGTACACAGAATCTAATAACATACATACATACATACATACATACATATACACATGGATACAAGGAACTCTGCAACACACAAATTATTATACTCACACACTATCGCACACAGAATCTAATAACATACATACATACATACATATACACATGGATACAATTAAGGAGGTACAGATACTACTTGTAAAAGATGCTAACAACATATTTTTATTATTGCTCGTATGTCTATCACAGGGTTGAATGGCCAAGTACGGAGTCATGGGACGGTAGAGCCAGGTTACAGAATGAACCACTAGAGCAGAAGGACAACAAAAATACTGAATGTCAACAAAAGTACTGAATGACAACAAAAATACTGAAGGACAACAAAAGTACTGAATGACAACAAAAGTACTGAATGACAACAAAAGTACTGAATGACAACAAAAGTACTGAATGACAACAAAAATACTGAATGTCAACAAAAGTGCTGAATGACAACAAAAGTACTGAATGACAACGAAAGTACTGAATGACAACAAAAGTACTGAATGACAACAAAAGTACTGAATGACAACAAAAGTACTGAATGACAACAAAAGTACTGAATGACAACGAAAGATGAGTTAGCAGGGTGAACTGATATGTTGACAATGCACAATAAAACTATCTATAATAATCTCAGTGTACAAAAATCAACACGAAGTGGGAATATATAGAGACAAAAAAAAAAAAAAAAAAAAAAAAATACAGATTCGAGAGGAGGAACATGAATCGACAGCATAAGTTTTCAGTAGGAATGCACCGATTAAAAGAAAAAGGGAAATATTATTATGACAGTGTGTGGTGGGACCCAAGTTGCTTCTGCGTCAGTTTACTCGAAGGTGATTCCCAGGGCGCGTTGCTCCTGGGCGAACCTGATCTGCTCCTGTGCGTGTAGGGGGAGGGGGTGGGGGGTGGGTAGGATGTCGGATTCAGGCTGGAAACCGTTCTCGTTGGCTATGAACCTGATCTCTGCCACGGTGCCGTCAGGGAAGGTCAATCTGTAAGAGACAAATAAACTGTACTTGAGGTGGTAATTCTTTTTTGGTGTACATTGAAGTGCCTTGATTCCTCCAAAGTATGCTAGGAAACAGGACCAGAAGAGCAAAAATAATAGTGTTCTGTTGCTTGGAATAGTTTGGAGGATTCAGTTGCTCCAGATTTACTAACACAAAACTTCCTCCTTAAGGTACCCTGTGTTGTAGTCAGGAAATTGGAGATAAATGAGTCCTTCATAATTATATTGTCACGAAACACCACCTATATGGAAGGAGCTTGTTTTGTGGCATGGTCAGGAGGAATCAGAAGCCTCCAATTTTCATACACAATCACAGGGCCCATAAGGGGATAGATTAGTATACTTTTGGTACATTAGAGTTCTTTAATTCCTCCAAAGTATGCCAGAAAACAGGATCAAATTAACAAAAATAATTAATGGTGTCGTGTTGCTTGGAGTAGTTTGGAGGAATCAGTTACTCCAGCACTGTCCTATCCCCTTAACACAGCAATCTAAATAAGAAAAGAATTACGATTGACCTTTTCCTCTCGTAAGTTGTACAGAATGTTAACAGAACATTTTGACTCCGGTGTTATTCTCAGGGTTTGTTGGTCTGTATCTAATATTCTCCTTCAAATATATTCTTTGATCCTAAGTGATGAATTTATTTCCTTTGGATAAATATGTGTGCATGTTTTTGCTTCCACATAGAATAGAGATTAATGGTACGGGTAATGAAATATAAATGGTTATGCTAAGCGCTGAGAGCATCAGTTAAGGTAACCAGAAGAGAATGAAATCCAGGAATTTCAGTTTGACAAGAGGACACCAAGGTAGCCTATCTAAGCAACAAAAACAAACAAACTGTATGATTTTGACCTTACCTGTATGCGCCCTGCATGTTGACCTGACCCCCAGCGCCAGGGGTACCAGCGACTTCCATAGCAATGCCGTTGTCGGCCTCGAAGGCGTAGTTAAAGTTACCATCACCGTTGTCCACTCTGTCGTCACGGATTATGGCGACGGGCGGCGCTTGGTCCAGCTGAGGGGCGGCGGCAGCCACGGCGGCAAGGCAGGCGAGGAGAATCTGATGGAAGGAAGAGGAGGAGGTACAGGACTCAGGAAGGAGTAACAACTGTCCCAGTCAACACACAACGTTCTGCCAACCATAGCGTTCTTCTGGCTATTATAAAAATATTTCCCTGGCGTGGAATCAATCCAATGTACGAGCATAATAACTTTATACATAATATTATAATACCGGTGTCCTTTTTTTACCCAGGAGAGTTAGTTTACGATACTATAGAACAGTAAGAGATTTGTATGTAACTATTATGTAATAACAGTTTTCAGTCTTATTTTTCTATAAAGGTATTGCTTAAACTTTCTAAAAACCTGAGGAATTCATCGTGTGTGTCTTGAATAACAGGGAACAAAACGCACTACTTCACTCTGTGACTCAGACTGACTGGAACGTTGTCCCTTCTGCTTGTACGCTACAACTTTCTCTAGGACACTATAATTACCCAGGAGTGAGGACAGTATGTGAGCGGACAGTTGTTGGCAAAAGTTTGCACTCGTCCTCTTCCCCATCAATAGACTAAGTGGTATTTATATCAACAGCGTATTCATAAAAGGGAAACATAATGTTTACAACTGTGTTCATGAAAATACAAGTATTTGTGTACTGTATATAGTTAAATTCTCAAAACATAATAAGAACCTACAGATTAGCAGAACTTTGTCTACAATTGTACAGTACATTCGTCATCCCTTCTCCGCTCCAACTTAGAAAACATCCGTATGTGAATGTGTATATCTGCGTAGAAGAGCTAATGTGTGGAGCTAATATGTAGCCATGTGTATTTACATGACATGTAAATACATGAAAATAGTAGGTCAGTTCATAGATATATTTCTTATCCACATCCACAAATATATTTCGTATCCACATAAATATATTTGATATCCACATCCACTCCCGTGTGAGTGAAGAGTGCCGGTCGGTGAAAGGGCACATCTAGAGTACTGCACTGGACTTATGAACTCCAGATTCTATAACAGTGTATATACACTAGCGTCAGCATTTCCTCGTTTATATCTTCCTTATGAATATGAAAGTGTTAATATGAATGAGAGAAAAAAGAAACAGTGTGGAAGTACTCATAAGTTTCGATATGAATTAGTGCAAGCATACGAGCATGATTATAATATGAAGTGCATAGATTTCTCTTAGCTCAAGTTAATGTGGGCTGTACAAAAAGGAAGGAAGGGTGTGGATGTGGGTGTGGAGTACTCACGAGCTTCATGTTGTCTGTCGATGAAGTGGCGTGGCTTGGCTCCCGTCTCTAAGCTTTATATACCCGTTGATACAGTCCCTTGGGCGCATAACCTACCTACCTGCCTGCCAACCAACTCTCTCCCTCCCTCCACCCACGTGTTCAAGGCCACCAGGGCAACGGAGAAAATAGGTGGAAAGGAGGAGAGAAAGGATGTATGTGAGAAGGAGATGGAGGAGGAACGGGAATGAATGGACAGACAGAGAGGTGGTGGATACTGGATAAGAAGGGAGTGGGACAAGAGGTGAACATAATAAATGGGAAGAGAAAAAAGTGAGGAAGAAATGCGTAGAAAGAGAAATGGTGAAATTAAATTACTTAGCCTATATGGAAAAGGAAACTATGAACATACAGAACTCAATAGGAAAGATGCAGGGAATATAGAAATCACATGAGGAGCAACTTATACTGACGAGATTAATTTTAGCTCGTACTTTGATATAACAGAAGGGGTACAGTACATACTTACTTATTTTATCCATTAATTTAAACAGAAGAAGATGTGAAGCTTTGTCAGTAAATATAGATCCTGCCGAAAGGGTTATAATGTCCAGATCCTGTGTCCCTAATCTAACCTAACCTAACCTACTAACTAATGAGAAAGCCCGCTAGCCAGTAACGAGGATATAATCAGGTACCTACATGTATGTTATCTACAATACTGATCAATGCTTTATGATGGAGTGAAAACGAGTATTGGAAGCAGAGGAGATGATGGGGGGAAGGAGGGGCTGAGAAATGGCCCGAGAAAGGCAGAGAAGAGGTGATGGGTAGGGAGGAGCGTATGTGTAGAAAGGAGGGACATGGATAAAGAGGAGGACATTAGAAAGAGGGAGAACATGAACAAGGTGGGCTAGAACAAGTTAGTGATGAAAGAGATGAGTTAAAAAGAGTTAAGCTAAAGAGAATGTAAAGGAGGAGGTGAGGATGTTGCTACACAGACAAACAGACACACAAACAGACAGACAGACAGACAGAGAGTAAAAGCAGTAATAAGGGAGAGACGGGGCATTAGATACAGAGGTAGTAGGATATGGCCAGAGGGGTGAAGATGGCATAGAGAAAGAAGATGAGGTGGTGAGGCTTCCTTTGGTCCTGCCCAGATATGCTGATAGTCGGCCAGCAGACACAGACATATACGGGCCACAACAACACTGACATAATATATACGGGCCACACAACACTGACATGTATACGGGCCACAACAACACTGACATGTATAAGGGCCACAACAACACTGACATATATACGGGCCACACAACACTGACATATATACGGGACACAACACTGACATACGGGCAGCAACACTGACTTATATACAAGCCACAACAACACTGACATATACGGGCCACAACAACACTGACATATATACGGGCCACAACAACACTGACATATATACGGGCCACAACAACACTGACATATATACGGGCCACAACAACACTGATATATACGGGCCACAACAACACTGACATATATACGGGCCACAACAACACTGACATATATACGGGCCACAACAACACTGACATATATACGGGCCACAACAACACTGACATATATACGGGCCACAACAACACTGACATATATACGGGCCACAACAACACTGATATATATACGGGCCACAACAACACTGACATATATACGGACCACAACAACACTGACATATATACGGGCCACAACAACACTGACATATATACGGACCACAACAACACTGACATATATACGGGCCACAACAACCCTCACTTGGCCATGTGTAGCGACGCGACTTGAGGGACTATAGGTCAAGGTAAATACAATATAAACAAGTGTAACAGCTATATTTACCTTGCTATAGGTGTTCTTAGTGGTTCCACCCTCGTTTTCGATCACTCAGAGCATAACCTACCATTGGGGGGAGTAACTAGGGGACGGGTCGGGTTAGAGTTATTTATTCCTATGCATTTGTCAAGGCGTCTGCTCGTAGGGTCCGCCAATAGACACTTTCTGGGTTGCTTTATTTAAGGGGAAAGTATAAACAGGTATACTTTAAAGGGATAGTATAAACAGGTATACTTTTGATGCATTGGAGTGTTTTGATTCCTCCAAAGTATGCCAGGAAACAGGACCGGGTTGACAAATATAATGGTGTCCTGTTGCCTGGAATAGTCTGGAGGAATAAGATGCTCCAGATTTACCAACGCTGTACTATCTCCTTAAGTCGTTTGTGTACGACTTGGAACACGTCCTTTGCAGCGAAAGTCATAAGCTGAGGGTGATATTTTCAAGTCCTTAAATTTGGACTTGATGTTTGGATTTTCCCCTTCATTATTACAACCTGAATTGAGGGTGAATTAACTTTATATGAAGAGTACACTAAAACAGGTCGAAAATAGTTAGTGAGTAAAACCATTCAATTAATGTCAATCTGTCACATAACTTTTGACCAGTTTATAGGTACCGGTATGAATCTGGACTAAAGGATTAATCAGACTGGACTGTTGGATGTCTTGAGAGGTTACGAATAGTGATAACATTCTTATATTAACCCCCAAGTGTATTATTTCAGACCAACAGGCGACCTTAACCTCGAGAGAATTTGTGGTATCCTATGTGCGTGTCCAGGGTAATGAAAGAAGTAAAGGAAGACCTGGCAACTGCAGTAATAAGAGATGGGGGGGGGGGGGTTATTGGGGAGGAGGTGGGGGGCAGACAGGGGATGGGTAGGAAGGCAGAGAGGAGCGTAGAGCGAGGGAAAAGAATAAAGAGGTAGAGAGGGAGAAATGGGAACGTTGGTAGAGAACGAGAGATGGGTAGAAAGAGAGGGATATGATTAAAGAGGAAGAATATATATATTTTTTTTTTGGACTGATGGGCGGGTTTGTTCCCAATTGGTATATATAAACCCAAAAAAGAATTACACAAGCCACACTTTCAACGAAGCGTCATCCTTGTGTTTTAAGGACCCACGTGATGTAGTCAGAAAATTGGAGTTAAATTAGTCCTTTAAATATTGCCACGAAACACCACCTATATGGAAGGAGCGTGTTTCGTGGCATGGTCAGGAGGAATCAGAAGTCTCCAATTCCTAGACACGATCACAGGGTTCCTAAGTTGAGTAGAATCTTTGAACAACGAAGGTTATCTTGTACCACTATGAGATAAACTTCAAATGTTCTAAGACGTAATCTGTTGTTCATGTGTTATTTGAGATCAGAGACAAAGAATTGGAAGACATTGGGAGCAGAAGCACAGCAAACGTAAAAGAAGATCAGAGCCAATGATATCCATAAATTGGACGCTGTAACATTACCACTGTGAAAACCTGTCATCTGCAGTCATTGCTATCATATGTACTCTCTCTCTCTCTCTCTCTCTCTCTCTCTCTCTCTCTCTCTCTCTCTCTCTCTCTCTCTCTCCACATGTATAATTTGTATCTCTATGCACAATACATAACCTACATAACCACAATGCTCATATTCATATTTTTATGGAGAAAGAGAAAACACAGATACTTTTCCTTTCACATGATACTTAACTCACTGAAACATCCCTCTTCCATCTTCCACATATCTCCTCACAGAAACGTCCCAACAACACGTGCACTAATGTCACGTGCAGCTCACCTTAATTCCTCAACCCTTTCCCTGTCCTTTCCAACTCGTTCTCCAGTCTGTCGGTCCCCTCTTCCTTTTTTTTTTTTTTTATCTTAACACAAGTCTGGTTGGTAATCCTCCCTCTATACCCTCAGTCACCCCTCCTATTCAATCCTACATATTATCCTCCCGGTGACCGTAACCTGCCCCGGCTTCCAAGACCTAGCGTTACATAACAAGTGGTCAAGGTCTAGGGTAGAAGGGTGGTAGTAGGAGGGGACGAGAGGGGGACATGGGAGGACATCGTGAGGTGAGAATTTTCAGATGCTATAAACATTGAGGTTGTAAATGCATTGATAGAGTGCCTTATCAGTTTTTTTTTTTTTTTTTTTTTTTTTTTTTTGTGAGAGAGAGAGAGAGAGAGAGAGAGAGAGAGAGAGAGAGAGAGAGAGAGAGAGAGAGAGAGATAGAGATGAGGAGGAGGAGGAGGAGGGATACGAGCAAGGAGAAGGATTATAAGAGGGGTAGGAGGGGTGAGGCAAGGTATTTAGAAGAAAGCTCGGTCAATCGGGTAGAAGAAGGAAAAGGAGGAGGAGGAGGAGGGGTAGGAGGAAAAGAAGGAAAAGGAGGAGTAGGGGTAGGAGGGGTAGTAGGAGGAAAAGGAGGAGTAGGGGTAGGAGGGGTAGTGAGCATTGAGGGTGGGTTATCCCAGCATAATAATATCCTTAGGTGTTGGTGTGTGGGTCAGCTGTGGGTATATATATGGCCGCTGGAGCTCACTGGACTTAAACCCTCTCTTACTACCCAACATGAAGCCTGTGAGTAAATCGATCACAAGTTAGTGTGTGTACAACTTGATGCTCTCTCTCTCTCTCTCTCTCTCTCTCTCTCTCTCTCTCTCTCTCTGTCTGTTTGTATCTTTGTAACCTGATTCTCTCTCTCTCTCTCTCTCTCTCTCTCTCTCTCTCTCTCTCTCTCTCTCTCTCTCTCTCTCTCTCTCTCTGCACATCTGTTTATCTATCTATATCTGTCTCTATCTATCTGATCATCTGTCTGTCCGTATCCATCTTTCCATCTATCTATCTATGCATATTTTTCTGCAGTATTAATTTATCTCTTGTTTTCTTCCTATTGCTATTTATATTTTCTCTTCATATTCATTCATTGGCCTATTTCTTCTTCACTTATCTTGGTGTCTCACTATTTAGTTCGATTTCTCACATTATTAATATTCTTTCTATTATTTTCATTCTACTTATGTTTATTCGTTGGTCTCTTCATTCTGTTTTATTTTTCCTTCTACTGTTTTTCTTTCTACTTCTCTTGACTTTATCCTTGTCTTTGTAATTTTAATTCTCTCACTTTTTTCAGTCATAATATTTTTTTTCTCTCTCTAGCCTTTCATGATCTGTTAGTTTCCTTCTTTCTCTCAGGAAATCTGTAAAGAGTTTTAACACATCGGTCTGATCATGTTAAGGACCCTGTGATCGTGTATGAGAATTGTTGGCTTCTGATTCCTCCTGACTATGCCACGAAAGAAGCTCCTTCCCAATAGGTGGTGTTTCGTGGCAATATTTGAAGGACTCATTTACCTCCAATTTTCTGACTACATCACAGGGTCCCTTAAACCGATGCGTTATTATATGTTATGATCTCAATTACTGGTACATTGTAATATCAGATTCATAAGAATATTTTGTCATTTTAAATTCTCTCTATGGGTGAGTTTGTAATCCTTATTTCTTCTCAGTTATGTGGTCTCAGAGTATCTGTTATTATTTACGATGACAGAATATGTGGAGATTTACCATTATAATGCACAGGTGCAGTGACATAATTGCTTCAGTAATATTAAGTGTTGTGATGCTGACACAGTGAGTATCAGTGTAATGGAAGTCAGTGAGGGTTTGGTATAACTAGTTGGTGTGTCCCCAAGGTATTGTTTGCCTGTATGATGGCCCTGGCCTTGGCCGCCCCACAACTGGAGGTGGAGGTGGATGTGCCTCTGTCACTAGAACCAGAGACCTTGGTGGAGCTGCCAGTTGCTGCTGCTGCTGCTGCTGGTGCTGGTATTGGTGTTGCTGCTGCTGGTGCAGCTGGTGCTGCTGCTGCTGGTGTAGCTGGTGTTGCTTCTGCTCCTCTGATTGTAGGGAAGTCAGCTGTAGAACTACTCCGTGATGAGCGCGTGGACAGCGGCAACGGTAACTTCAACTTCGCCATCGAGGCCGACAACGGTGTGGCCATGACCGTCGAAGGGACTCCTGGTGTTGAAGGTGGAGTCAGCATGAGTGGCTCCTACAGGTAAATAGCTCGTACAGAAAATCAGATGCTAATACAACTAGGAGTAATGGTTGTGTCTGATATACAGAAGGTCACTGTCTTTCCGGAATATAACGTTTGTATCAGGTAGCCATGTATCCTGCCGGTATCGTAAAGTCTCTTTCAAAAAGTAAAACCATTTTATCTTCCAGTACGCCTCCTGTCTGCCACACAATATATTGTGATAAAATTGGAATTTGCTTCTACAAATTAATGATGTACAGCTACATATAACACCACTGTAATCTTTAGGTTCGTGCTTGGTGACGGGTCAGTGGCTGAGGTCACCTTCATTGCTGACGAGAACGGCTTCCAGCCCCAGTCTGACCTGCTGCCCACCCCTCACCCCCTCCCCGCCCACGTCTATGAGCTCCTCCGCATTGCTGAGGAACAGCGGGCTCAGGGCATCACCTTCGAATAGTGCCTGTACACTTAACACTGATCGGATCCACTCACCTTCAGTTGGTGTGACTGATGAGCTAAAGTGCCTGAAAATGTCACACGAAACATGAAGATAAACTTTATCATTTACACGTGTAGGCCCCATAAGTAATCTGGTTCTTAATAAATGTAACGATAAGGAAGATACGCTATTTTATTTCCTGGTCAGTGTCCATAATTCGCTTATTGAATTAAGATTTTAAGATTAAATGACATTAGAATACATTTAAATGCTCTTGTTTACTGTATATATATATATATATATATATATATATATATATATATATATATATATAGAGAGAGAGAGAGAGAGAGAGAGAGCAACTAGATTAATAATTAAATTCATATATAGATAGACATAGATATATATTTAATAACAAATACAGCCTAATAAATATCAATTCCCTTTCCTTCAGTAATACATACTTAACATGATCCCAGGCATTCCTACATAACTATGGTGGCAATTTAAAGCCCTGACAGAGACAACCAAACAAATGATCTGTCCAACAGTTGTGGAACGTTGGAATGGATTATTAGTGTCAGCTCCCGATCAGAAGGGCATATGTTCATCACCTTTTGTTGGTCAGGGTGTCTAAGCAGCTGTGGGTTCTAACTGTAAAAGTTGTCTGAATATAATGACTGTGGCACCTGCTCTGGAGTTTGATATCGATTAAGCAACCCATTGTAAAAAATTTGCTTTGATGATGGATGATGATAACAGGTTGGTCATTAGTGTTGTCGACGTCTGTGTGTGTATAATAAATAGCATCATAAAATGAAAGAGCAGCAAAAATTGATGCCTAATTAAGCTCTCAGCAGTTGTGGTAATCATCAACAGTAATAAAAACAAATGTGCAGCGCTTAATTTGTAAAACATGAAAATTTTTGGGACTCCTCAAATGGTACAATTATTTCATTTCCCTCCAGTCTTGAGTGATATGTTTTCTGGCTAAAGAGAGAGAGAGAGAGAGAGAGAGAGAGAGAGAGAGAGAGAGAGAGAGAGAGAGAGACAAAGAAACAAATACTAGAAAGTAGGGAGTAAGAAAGGATTAAGGAACGTAGGGGAGGTGGCTGAGTGGTTAGTGTTCTGGACTCATAAGCTAGAGGTCGGGAGATCGATCCTCTCAGGTGAGGGCCTGAAAATATTTACTCTTCCGATTTCAGTATCAGACACTAACTATAAGGCCACCGAACGTCGTAAAACACCCTCACTGGTCCCATAACAGCTGCAGTATTTGGGAATTACCCTCACTTCCCTCCCTCTGTGGCTGGGTACCAGTTCGGAAATCGTGACGTGTGTGTGTGAGCAGGAGTTGACCTGGGCCATGGTAACGGGCTTGATTAAGCCTATGTCCAGAGTCGGAACATATTAAAAAAAAAAAAAAAAAAAAAAGTAGATAGTTAACACATGGATACATACTTGTACATAGACAGAACTGATGAGAGGAAGAAGGGGCTGGGACGGGCGAGGATAAACAAACTAATGCCATGCAGATAGACAGATGTGCCTTTCCCTTTCCATCTCCTCATGAAGGTTTTATTGGGTGAGGTAGTCAAGGGTAGCCACTCGGCCTCTGGTTTCCCTGCAGCACCTTGACACGTGCTCTACCCAAGTCAATATCTTTCATTGCAACTTCTTAATATTAGCATTGCTCTCTTCATCTTCATCATAATTCTTTCTGTTGTTATCATCATTTCCTGCATGATAATTATTTTCATCATCCCCATCATCAACTTCATCTTTTTCAGTATCTCTTATTTTTTCTACAACACAAATACCTTTCCCAGAACTTGACAACCATAGTTACATCACATATCATTTAGATGCATAGATTGAGTAATAGAAATTGCTTTAGAAAATAAATATAAAGCAGGTAAAAATTACAGAGGGATGCGACCAGAAAACCTGCATGCAGAAATAGGTTAAGTGAAAAGTATAGCAGGCAAAGAAATGCAATATTGATACGCTACAGGAGGACAGACTGTAAAAAGATACTGTGTGGCGTCCTAGACAAACAGGTAGCCCCGTCCAGTTTGACGTTTGAATGATGAAAGAGAGAAAAGAACGTGTACAATAAAATGAGACAGGGATACAAACAACACGATGAAGTTCTTGTCATATATTTTACGTATATTATGTGTGTATATATAATTCTGGTGACTGATGTACTGTAAACATTCATGGAGAGAAGATAATTATGATAAAAACGTGAACATAATATTCAGTTTAGTGACAAAAATGTACAAATTGTGCAGAATGTCAGCGTTGGTAGTTAATGATATACTATACACTTGGCCATTCATAAAAGTTGCACACCTCGATAAAAAAAAAAAAAAAAAAATGTGAGAGAATGATACCAACAACATAGTTTTTTTTTTTTTTTTTTTTTTTTTTTTTTTTTTTTTTTACCACTGATGGGAAACGTTAGAATATGTTATCAATTTTTCACACAGATAAAAGGGAGCATCATATATGGTCAACTATAGCTCATAACGGAGATTTTTATTTATCTATTAATATATTATTATTATTATTATTATGTTGTAAAGTTAGACCTACTTAATTATTTTTTTTATAAATGTGATTAAGTTTCTTTTTCAGAGGTTATAATAGTTGCAATTAAAATCCAAATTGATATTCGTACCATGCATAACATGTTTGATAAATTTGGAAAATTATCATATAAAAGGGAACGAACGATACATCAATACGTCCCGATTTACTAATATGTTCCTTTCTCTGTTCCTTTTTTTTTTTTTTTATCGACCTTGGTGTTGGTCATTAAGGCCTTTAATTTATTATATTTTATTTTATTTTTATTTTTTTTATGTAATTTTTATTTATTTTTTGTTATTATTTTTCTTATTTTTATTATTTTTCATTTTAACTTTCTCTATTCCCCAGGCACCACCACAACCACACGTACCTGTAGGCTACTCATTACCAGAACCAAACTAAGGTAAGTAATAACCATTTAGTGTAGAAATGTTGATCTTATTGTCAGGTTTGATTACTATATATATACTAGAATCATATTAATACTCTTTCATGCATATTTCCTCATTGCAATCCTAAGAAAAGTATGCCCATATTATTAAATGTTTGGTGTAAACTGGTGTGTTTATATATGAGTGGATGTAGCGAAGTGTAGGAGAATATTATTTGCATTGCATTTATTGGCGCGCTTCGTTTTCTGTAAAATTACTCTGCTAGGCTATATTTCTTTCATAAGTATAAATATAGTAACTTATGATAACATTGCAGTAATAACTCATCACCCTCGCATCACGTTTTCGGACAGAAATACAACCTCAGATATAAGTGCATTTAATTATGATATATTAATGTATCGTGTCCAGCGATCAAAGGTTCGTGTTGTGTCAGAAGGTCAGGTTCAGTCGTATCAGCGAGGTGAGGGTGGTGCCTTTATCGCTCGAAGGTGATGCCCTGAGCCCGCTGTTCCTCAGCGATGCGGAGGAGTTCGTTGACGTGGGCGGGGAGGGGGTGTGGGGTGGGCAGAAGGTCAGACTGGGGCTGGAAACCATTCTCGTTAGCAATGAAGGTGACCTCAGCCACGGTCCCGTCACCAAGCAGGAACCTGAAGGTCACAGAAATAACAAGTAAGACTTACATCATCTGTAGCAGCAAACTCAAGAATTATATAATTTTGTGTTCCTCTCCAGATCTGCGGTCAGACATGAAAAATACGATACTTACAACAAACACAGTTGAGGGTTTGCTGTCAAACAAATGACCTTCTTACTCTACCTGTAGGAACCCTCCATGTTGACTCCACCCTCGGCCCCCGGGGTTCCCACCACCGACATGGCTACACCGTTGTCGGCCTCGATAGCAAAGTTAAAATTGCCGTCACCGTTGTCGACACGCTCATCACGGAGCAGCTCCACGTGTTCCCGTTCCTCATGTTGAGGAGCAGCGGCGACGATGACGGCCAGGCAGGCAAGGAGCACCTTCAGGAGGAAACATAAATATAGACGAGACTACAGTATAGCAGAAGATGATGTGTATGAAGTTAGTGAGAGGACAACTGAAGCGATGTGAAGGACTTTTAGATATAAGGGGAAGAGATAAATACTGAGACAAGGGGACCAGTGGGTTACATACCAGCTTCATGTTGTTTGTGTTGAGGTGGAGTGTGAGTCTGACTGGACTCCTGCCGCTTATATACCCACAACCTTCGTATCATACAAAGGACGGATCAAACCAGAAAGGTTGTCTGGCCAGTGTATGGGAAGGGAAGGAATGAGGTGGGACAAGGAGGCCATGAATAGGACACGTGTATTGGACTGGTAGGGTGCGAAAGGGTATATAGAACTTCGAAAGAAAACCCATGAGGAGGGTCGAGGTGGAGATAATGGTGAACACAGAGTAAGAGGAACCCCATTAGGTGACAGAACAGGAGTACGTTGTTTGCTTTAACCAACAAAATATTATAATGGCTCTGAAAATACCCCATTGATGAAGCATTTTTAGTTATGGTTCTTGAAAGGGGAATATGTAAAAAGGGCAAGAAAATTTCACGTTCCAGAGCCCAAAGTTTAAGTTAGTAAGGATCCTCATCTCGGAAATATAATCTTACAGCTGCAGCCTAATATTTTTGCAGACGTTAAAACATTTGCATATTTAAAATACCATGTAAAAGCCCTGAATGTTTATTACAGCGAAGAAGGAAAATCGTGTTAATGGTGCCATGAAGTTTCTGTTTTACGTCCCTGTTAGTAGCCGAGTTTGGTATCAGCCTCAGGACTCGACGAAAGTGATGTCTTAATTAACACTTCCATACGTTGAGGCCTGAAAAAAATAATGCTAAACCAAAATTAATGGCGTGTCAGTGGGTCAGTGAACTCTCGTTACCCTAAACCATGACGATAGCGGTTTTTTTTTTTTTTTTTTTTTTTTTTAGTGTGTGTGTGTATTTTTTTTTAGCACGTGCCATGGTAATTTGGTTTCTATAAGCACGGGACTTAAAAGGCGGTGAGTTTTTTTCTTTTGTTTTTTTGTTTTGAGTACGTGACATGATAAGCTGTTTCTTTGAGCACGTGTCAAAAATAATCTGCTTTCTTTGAGCACGTGCCTTAATAATGTGGTTTCTCTGAGCACGTGCCTCGGTTTTCTATATTAAATCATCTTTCCTGGGACACGTTACGATTTATCCTGTTGTTGTGTACAGTTGGGGAATAATGTATCTGAACACTGTTGGCGGCTTCTGGCAACATCCCCAAAAGTAAACACATCAATGAGAGAAAATATTTATAAATTGAAGGATAACTTTTATTTCACTGTCTGTAGTTGGTCGACGTCACCCATTATCAGTTATCGTTATGTAGTAATGAATGAATTATATCTATTACTAACGTTTTTATCACTGACATTGTTACCAGAAGCCGTCAACGGTGTCCAGATACTTTGTTCCCCAACTGTACATGTGCCTCTACTTAGTCTACTATCAGGTTTCTGTAAGCAAATGCCTAAATATCCCACTTCATTTGGATGCTGCCTTGGATATAGTTCGTCTGAGTTTATCTTGTATTTTTAGCCATGCATTAAACCTCACAGGGCCAAATCTCTCCAGTAGTGATTTTGTTAGATAACGTGAAATAGGACTTACGCTAGCAGATGGAAATATTTCACGTTTATTGACTATCCAGCTAGTAGATGTGATTTCTCCAGCCCAATTTTGTTATAGAGTTCTAAAATCCCCCCATACATAATAATAATAATAATAATAATAATAATAATAATAATAATAATAATATTGGCTCACATTGGATTGAGTTGATTAAGGAGTGTGATAAGGTTTACTGTGTCTGTGTTTACGGGTGATATAAACAAAATAGAATACCCAGAAAGCGAGTGACTAGCCTCAGTTGACAGTTAGTGCCAGGTAAGAAGGAATGACTGAGATGAGAACAGTAGCAACATAACCTTGGGCTGAGATTAGTAGGGTCGCTCACCAGACCTCTTCCTATCAATGGAGCAGGTTTGTCGGATTGAAGATGGTGAAGATAAGACAAGAATGTAGAGCTATTAAACACTGATTGAATAAGAAGAAAGAACCTTTAATTTGATATGGCTTCTCTGTATACAAGAGGCTGTAACGAACGAATCATCATCCATAAATTCTCCTCTTTACCAGTTTTACATTAACTCGCATATTTTCAAATTTTTGGACCACAACATTTACCAAGGTGGATGCTGAGGGAATTATTCAAGATGCGAAGGGAGAAATTGTATTGATTCCATTATAATAAATTCCTTTCTTTGACTTGAAAGGGGGCAAGTCTGCGCGACAGTAACCCTCGTTGTTTAAAATATACAAACAGAAACTTGCTGTTATTAAAGCGACAGATAAAGATGGAAGTCGATGGAGTTATTAAGGTGCTTAGGTAATTGGTGGATGAGGTGTGAGGAGGAAGTGTGAATGATGAAAGGTGAGCAGATATGGTAGTTGAGGTGTTTGGAAGATGCTGAGGGGCAAAGGAGGAGCCGTAGGATGAAGAGGGAGGGGAATGAGGAGAGGAGAGAAGGAGCTGTAAGATGAAGAGGGAGCGGAATGAGGAGAGGAGAGGAGAGGAGGCACTAAGTGAGTTATAACTACCGGTGTCCTAACAGTGCCTACCAAGTTCTAAATTAGCCTGTACTGTACATGTTGAAGATTAATAACAATAATATGGTGGTGGATTTTATTTCAAACATTTTATAGTAATGTTGGTATATTAATCCACTTCAAAAAAATAATCAATTGGTAAATATTCTTTCAGGGCAAATACTAACATTTTTATGGTATTAATCCTTTTATTAGCATCATAAATGTTTGAGCACAGTGCCTGCAGTGCCTACAGTTGTAGAAGGAGTGAAGGGAATGTGAAGAACTTTATCTTACTATGCGAAAGTTAGCGACAGTATCAAATCAACTGACTTTGGCACACAGTAAAATACATTTCTTTATTTCCCATTCGATCTGATGCCCTCAGCCCGTTGTTGCTCGGCGAACCTGATCTGTTCCAGTGCGTGTGCTGGGAGGGGATGGGGTGTGGGCAGCAGTGGTGACTCGGGGCGGAATCCGTTCTCGTCAGCTGTGAAGGTTACCTCAGCAACAGTCCCGTCGGGAAGAATGAACCTGGCATATAATAATAATAATAATAATAATAATAATAATAATAATGATAATAATAATAATAATAATGATAATAATGATAATAATAATAATAATAATAATAATAATATTGATAATAATAATGCTCAGTTTCCCTTGATCTCCAGTGCACTAGATTTTTATTATTACCGGTATTTTTTTTTATTTTCTTTTTTTCATTATTTTGAAATGTCCTACTACTGAAAAAATATGTTTGAAACTGTAATGCAAGCGGTAACACAAAGTTCATAAATGAGAAGGTCAAATACTGTACTCTTTCTTATCATTTATTTATTCTCGATGCTATTAATGGAGTGGCACGAACGTTATCAATACTATATGGTAATTAACATGTTGACTCACCTGTATACCAACGTTATCAATACTATATAGTAATTAACATGTTGACTCACCTGTATACCAACGTTATCAATACTATATGGTAATTAACATGTTGACTCACCTGTATACCAACGTTATCAATACTATATAGTAATTAACATGTTGACTCACCTGTATACCAACGTTATCAATACTATATAGTAATTAACATGTTGACTCACCTGTATACCAACGTTATCAATACTATATAGTAATTAACATGTTGACTCACCTGTATACCAACGTTATTAATACTATATAGTAATTAACATGTTGACTCACCTGTATACCAACGTTATTAATACTATATAGTAATTAACATGTTGACTCACCTGTATACCAACGTTATTAATACTATATAGTAATTAACATGTTGACTCACCTGTATACCAACGTTATCAATACTATATAGTAATTAACATGTTGACTCACCTGTATACCAACGTTATTAATACTATATAGTAATTAACATGTTGACTCACCTGTATACCAACGTTATCAATACTATATAGTAATTAACATGTTGACTCACCTGTATACCAACGTTATCAATACTATATGGTAATTAACATGTTGACTCACCTGTATACCAACGTTATCAATACTATATGGTAATTAACATGTTGACTCACCTGTATACCAACGTTATTAATACTATATAGTAATTAACATGTTGACTCACCTGTATACCAACGTTATCAATACTATATAGTAATTAACATGTTGACTCACCTGTATACCAACGTTATCAATACTATATAGTAATTAACATGTTGACTCACCTGTATACCAACGTTATCAATACTATATAGTAATTAACATGTTGACTCACCTGTATACCAACGTTATCAATACTATATAGTAATTAACATGTTGACTCACCTGTATGCTCCCACCATGTTGCTCTGTCCTTCACTACCGACGGTGCCTGTGCGTTCCTCGTAAATATCATTGGAGGTCTCGATGACGTAGTTGAAGTTACCGTCACCCTTGTCGGTCCTCTCGTCCTTTACCGTGTGGGCGTTCTGGTCTGGGCGGGGCAGGGCGGCGGCCAGGCCAAGAGCAAAGGTCAACAACATCTGCAGGGGTTCAAGGGGAGACAACTTAGACAAACATGACACTTCTCAATTTATCGATTTGTGAAGTTCGTCTTTGAAACTTTTGTGGATATTTCTCGTACCGGTACTCTTTAAAATTTTCCCTGGGCGTAACTAAACGCTTGGTGTATATAGCACAAGTAACGAAAGAAAAGTAGTCAGTTTCCCATTCATTACATATACAAATGTACATAAATTCCGTAATATCACTAAATTATATAGATTATATCAGTTTGAATTTATTATTCCATGTAAAAGGTTCTTGTCTTGATGAGGATGTTATACTAATGTTCACACGTGAATTATTTGATATATGGTATTATGAACAGGTGAAATTAAGTTTGAATCAAAGTACCGGAATAGAGAATTAATTTAAAATATTTTCCTTTTTCATGAAAATATGCATTAGGCGTTGTCCTTTGTCTATGTCAACCTCACTATTCACCAAGCAACACAAAATATTATACAGAGAGAATCCTGATTATAAAATATATGATCCACAAGTTGATATGCAAAGATTATTGAGTGAAAAGTGGCCATCAAATGTATAGCCATAGAGGTTACAGATTCCTTCACCCCAACACATCCCTTATGTTTGATGATTACCAATGGGTGCTGGCTACTCACAAGCTTCATGGTGGTGAGTGTTGGTGTGCCTGTGTGATGTTGGGACGAGGATGCTGGGCCTCTACTGGAAACAAGTCTTATATATACCCACAGTGGATAGCCAGGGCAAAGTGACGGGACTCAGACACTATTAGGAGGGGAAAAGGAGGAGGTGCCTGCTGAGGACCTGTTGGGGAGGTGGGGGTTAAAGCGATTGGTAGTGAGTGGTTAGGTGGTCAAGGGAAAACACAAGGAACTAGTAACTATCAGAGAGGCACATGTAACTGATTATGAGACACCATTCCTGTTCTTACACACAAATATGGAATAGTGCCCAAGAGGTGTAATAATATTTTTTTCCTCAGTTTGTGTCCATTTTAACACTCCATTCACCAGTTGATGAAGATATAGTAGGTGTATTTATCAACCTAATGCTTCAAGGGATGGTCTAAGGCAATGTTTGTAATCAGTGTATTCTCAACTATATTCATCATTGTTAATAATATCTTCCGTGGCCGATTTGACGCTGCCCATACTAATCAAAGCGTATCGTAAAGTGTTAGATTTGTAGTGAGATCATTGTGTACATAGCGATTGATATTCATATTCATTTATGTTTGGATGTTACGCAGGAAATATAAGGTATAAGAATGTGGGTTATTGTTTTCTGAAGTCAAGGTGATTTTTAGTAAATTGTTTACTAGTATAAATATATGTAATATTACTACAATGTATTAGTTATTACAGTCTGTATTAAAACGATCTCCGTATTAATAGATTGGTTCAAAATATATGGTATAATAATTACTCCCTCAACTAATTTTTGCTGCTGTTATCGATGCATTAACAATTTGGGTGTTGTCAGAAACCCTTTAGGCCTCAACATTAGTTAGTGTGTAGAATCATCATTGTTCCATAACTGTACGTAAGATAAGCTCTTGATTCTATATACGTATCCATGATGAGGGAAAATGGTTAATGTTACCCAATATTATAAAGGAATCAGCAATATCATAAGTGATATGACGACATAGCAATCAAGCCAGATGGTTACCTGTCATCTGAATAAGAAAAGAATATATTTGGAAAAGTGAAAAGGATGCCACAATGAGAAGGACTGAAGGCTTAATGTAATTTTATGTTTCGACACTGGACATAGGATTCGTGAAGCCCGTTACCGAGGCCCAGACCCTCACCAACCTTGTTGAACTGGCACAAGCATTATTAGCAAGAGACAAAATGTTAGTGAAAGTACAGTTGTAGTTGGATATTTAATGAAGACTGGGAATTAGAAACAACTCCAACACACCAACACTGTGGCCGTGCAAGACTCTGGCAACACAAAACTAGAAATCATTGAACTCAAATTTAGGAAGAGATGAGTATGATTGATTTCTGTAGTCATAAAAATGATTAAGCGTTCGGGTTGGTTGAAGTATTAAAAAAAAAACCTGCAGAAAAAGTTGGATGAAAGGTAGATGAGTAAAGCCACAGATGGAGAGGTATAATAATAATAATATAATTGGTAGCGGACTATGTACTGTACAGCCACAACCAAATATCCTATAACACTTACCTTCCATCGTAGTAAATATCTTGGTAATAAAGAACAACACACAGTATGATTTTCCAGCACCTCATAATAGTAATTGAGGGGGTTGAGTTGACATAAGGTGTTGTATGATTATAATTATTTAGATATGATTTGCACGATGGAAAGTAAGAGTTGCAGGATATTTGATTGTGGCTGAACTAACCTACAGAAAGTGAATCTTGTGGTAATAAAACGAGTCTCGGGTCCAGGGAAGAAATGGCTGACTGTTTGTGTTGTGGAATACTAATAAGACAAATGTATAGCTTCGTTTTTTTTTTTTCGTTTTTTGTTTTTGACATGTAAGCAAACTTTTTTTTTTTTTTTTTTTTTTTTACATGTAAGCAAACTTTTTTTTTTTTATATGCACTGTACTGATATGTAACCATTATGACTACTTAATATATATTTGGATGTACAGTACAACATGTCGACAAAAAATTGCAATTGTTTACATACAAAAGGGTCTAAAACATAGTAATCATTCTAACGTGCACAATATTTGACATGCACAATATATGACATGCAAACGCCGTGGCACATACATTAAGTTCTGAATTATTATAGCGTTCTGACAGCAAATTAAAGTTGAAACACCATATAATTCGTTCCGATATGCAAATGCTTTGATACGTAAACACTCGATGACCTAATAGTGGCCCTTAGTAACCATATAATCATACTAACATTCTAACATGTGACTTCAGAAGTCCTGAAAATGTATTAAAATTACAGTATATAAACGTTCTGACAAATGAATGTATTGACAACACAAACATTCAGACCAAATGCTATTATGACAACACAAATTTTCAGACAAAATGCAATTATGAAATAGTTCCTTAAGCGATCACTTGCTACCACTAAAAATAAGAACCTTTAACTTCTGAACGTACTATACAGTACTGTACCTCCCAAAAGTATCGTTAGAATAATGTGCTATACAATCTGTCACACCGGACGATGTTATTTGACGCGTGTTGCGTGAGGTGGCAAAAAGGTCTGTTCAATTCGCCATCCTTCGTACCACATATTAATGATAGTTTGGGGAGGTACGTACTGTACATCCATGTATATACATATATATATTACATGTACCATTATCAGGTAAAATATATTACTACAGACTCTTTTACCCTTCCAAGGTCCTGATTAACTAAACTTAATATACATGAAGAAGGAAGAAGTGATGGTGTGGCAAGAAAGGAAACAGTATATGCATTAAGAGAATGTGTTGGTGAGGAGAGAGTAAAGGTGATCGTCTCACTTGTATCGAGGGCCGGATTGAGTCATCTGAAGCGAAGTGAGGCATGGCGTGATAAGGTCAACAAAGGTAGAGCAAGGTCATCTCAGGTCAGGCATGGTTGGTCAGACTGAGTATAGCCTTGGTCAGGGTCAGTCAACTAAGTGTGTGTGTGTGTGTGTGTGTGTGTGTGTGTGTGTGAATTTTGGAGGGTACGGTGTTTGTCCTTTCATGCAGGTCAATAAATATGATTGATTAGAAATATTTGGCATTTGAGTTCGCTGCTATATATGAATTTCTGTTTCATAAGCGTACATACCTATATAATTATTGATATTGTTCCCTTTAATCGTTCATGTGATTTTGGATCCGTATAGAGCATAGGTAATTGATATAGAAGAAGTGTAGCCCAAGTATCAAATTTTATATCTAAATTTTGGAGGTTTACAGATTTTGATTCAGATTTTAATTGACAACAAAATCACATTAAAACAAATTGTGTCCATACAAGTACAGTAAATTATCCAGCATTTCCACATTTATAAATAGTTGGTACACGATAACGATGACTGGTAACTGTGGTCCCCTTGGCATTGTGTGGAACCATCGTAAAATCTATATATATATCGTCACCTATCGTCAGCCACACGACCACTTCTTGAGTACGGCCCTTTTTAGAGAGAGATACACAGCCGAAGTAGTGTAAATCCGGCAGTGTTTGTCTTGAGGCCGTCAGTCAGAACTAAAGCCACCTTGCTTGTTTGTTTTGTACTTTATGGGGTCTGTGTGTGTGTGAGTGTGTGTTAACATAAATTATGCATGAAAATTAGCATATAATTTACGTGTGCCACTATGCTGAGGGTGAGGATGTGTGTGTGTGTGTGTGTCTTTTTTAACATAAGCATGATAATGAGCATAAATTTTACGTGTGCCACTGTGTTGAGGGAAGCATGCACAAGGTTCTGTGTTTAAGGGACCCTGTGATGTCGTCAGAAAATTAGAGGTAAATGAGTCCTTCAAATATTGCCACGAAACACCACCTATATGGATGGAGCTTGTTTCATGGCGTGGTCAGGTGGAATCAGAAGCCTCCAGTTTTCATACACGTTCACAGGGTCCTTAAGGTGGTAATTCGTTTTTGTTACATTGAAGTGCCTTAATTCCTCCAATGTATGCTAGGAAACAGGACCAGAAGAGCAAAAATAATGGTGTTCTGTTGCCTGGAATAGATTGGAGGATTCAGTTGCTCCAGATTTACCAACACAAAACTTTCCCCTTAAGTGACTGTGTGTTGGTTTAGCCTAATTATGCGCGTCATTGTGTGTGTTGGTGTAATTAAGGGAATAGTATACTTTTGGTTACATTGCAGCACCTTCATTCCTCCATAGTTTGTCAGGAAACACGACCAGATTAACAAATATGATGGTGTCTTGTTGCTTAGAATAGTTTGTAAGAATTAGTTGCTCCAGATTTACCAACCCTGTACTCCCCCCTTTAATAAAGAAATCGAAGGTGTACAACATTTTCTCTTTGATTATCCTTATGTTATTTGGTGATTTTGTATGTGTGTATGTCCCTGTGTTTGAATTTGTATGTGTGTATGTCCCTGTGTTTGAATTTGTATGTGTGTATGTCCCTGTGTTTGAATTTGTATGTGTGTATGTCCCTGTGTTTGAATTTGTATGTGTGTATGTCCCTGTGTTTGAATTTGTATGTGTGTATGTCCCTGTGTTTGAATTTGTATGTGTGTATGTCCCTATGCTTGAATTTGCACGTGAATATGTGTTTGTATATATATATACATGCAAGTAATTAGGGAAGATAGTGACACTGAAAGTATGGGAAACAAAAGAAAAGAGTTTTTTAGGATGAGAGAAATATAATTTTTATGAACCTTTTTAATAGATCATTGTACATAAAATGATAAAGACTGCATTTAGCTTGGGATTCTCCAGTGGGTCGGGTCCGGGAGGTAAAAGTGTATGTACAAAACAGATCCAGAAGTGTATGTATGTACAAAACAGATCCAGAAGTGTATGTATGTACAAAACAGATCCAGAAGTGTATGTATGTACAAAACAGGTCCAGAAGTGTATGTATGTACAAAACAGATCCAGAAGTGTATGTATGTACAAAACAGGTCCAGAAGTGTATGTATGTACAAAACAGATCCAGAAGTGTATGTACAAAACAGATCCAGAAGTCACAGTTCAAGCAGATTTATTTCCTGTCGAAGGTGATGCCACGGGCCCTCTGATCTTCGGCGATGCGTAGGAGTTCATGCACGTGAGCGGGGAGGGGATGAGGGGTGGGGATGAGAGGAGACTCGGGCCGGAAACCATTTTCGTCAGCGACAAAGGTGACCTCAGCGATGGTGCCGTCAGGAAGGGTGAACCTGAAAGTGGTTATGTGGTCACTCTTAAAGAAACCTATATATATATAGTAATAGTTGAATGAGTTTATGTTGTTGAGGTGTTTGTATTTATATCATTTTAAGTTATAAGTATCTACACTGAAAATTGACTCATCTTTCATAATATTGATTAAAACTTTTACTGGCATTTCAGTTTTCAGAGGTATTGACCCCCCCCCTCCACCCCCCCACCCACATTCTCCATCAGTGAACGTGGAATTGGATTGTAAACATCCTCATGCTTGGATGGCCAGGAAGGTCACCACGATATCAATAAATTCTCATTATTTAGCGTGCAGAAGTTGGAAAAAGTTGCTGACAAAGCAAAAGGTTTCGAAAGAACTTCAAAATCCCCATTCATAATAAATAGTTACTAGTAGTGAACATTTTTATGGGTAACTATCTTACCTCCATGATCCCTGCATGTTGCTTTGGCCAGCGGACCCAGGCACGCCAGTCTTCTCCTTGTAGATGCCGTTGGAGGTCTCAAAGGCGTAATTGAAGTTGCCGTCACCACTGTCGGAACGTTCATCTAAGAGCAGTGTGGCGTCCTGGTCAGCCCGAGGGACGGCGACGGCCACACCGATGAGACACACGAGCAGAAACTGAACACAGACAGAAATAAATGTAAGGTTATAATATACCACGTGTGAGTAATCGTTCATTTTCTACTGCTTGGAATCTTAGGGATCGGAATCAAATGGTACAGATTATGACCTGGGGTTATGTTACTAGGATCACCTCTTGAATATTATAGCTGCTTTACATAATTAATTATCTTAGGAATCGGAATAGAAAGTTACAGAACATGGCCTGGGTATGTGTGAGTAGGATCGCCTTTTAAATATTATAGTTGCTTCACATAATTATCATGGCACTGGACTCATTGGTGACACATTCAACAGCACCAGTAGTTAGTCCATCAGGCCGTTGTGAGTTTGGCTATACAGATGTGCATTACTCATAGAGGTTTCGCAGCAATTAAAAAATAAAATAAAATAGTTTCCCGTTGACAGATATGACAGATTAGTTTCGCTAAATTTCCAGTGATATCACAGTAACTTTTAGATTTTTGGGAGGGAAGTTTTGATCTAAAAAGTTGTATAATCAGTTACTTGTGTGTGAAGGATCTTTGGGGTATATTATTGCACCCAGTAAAGAAGTAATAAAATTATTAGGTTTAGGCATCTTTGATTATAACACCCTAATGCTCAAATTTGTGTGTGTATATGTGAGAGAGAGAGAGAGAGAGAGAGAGAGAGAGAGAGAGAGAGAGAGAGAGAGAGAGAGAGAGAGATAGTGAGTGTGTGTGCGTGTGAGAGAGAGTGTGTGTGTGCTTGAGTGCGTGCATGTGTGTAGGCGTGTATATATAACCCGTGCCAGACAGAATACTGAACGGCTACATGCATGCACGAGTCGGTGTGTCTGTCTGTCTATCTGTCTGTGAGCAGTGATACTTACAGTCTTCATGTTGATGTTGAGGGTTGATGTGGTGATCCAAGCAGTATGGACCCTGGCTATATATACCTGCAGTCAATGCCAGGACGCACAGCCACCCAGATGACCCTGAACTCCATCACCTAGGAGGAGAAGGAGAACCTGCTTGACGGTATGGATGTTTGGGAGATGAGGCAGGAAGGCAGAGGGACTTTTTTGACAGAAGGCAAGGTCGTTTTGTCAATATAACTTGAATTTTTTGTATATAATATATCTTTTTATGTAGTGGTAAATTTTTTTTATTATTATTATTATTCGTTGTTGGTATGTGACTTTATCTGCATGTTTATGTTTTACTCGTGTGAGCATCAACACTTTAGCATATGTTTTTAATTAATAAATGGCCTCTCAGTATACACTACACTACAACTACGACCATTCAGTGATAAAATGCACAAACCACCAGTACAGTATCAGTGGGCCAATATTTCAGTGCAGTATAAGTTGGCCAGTAATTTGAACAGTATAAGTTAACTAGTAATAATATAAGTGCAGTATAAGTTAGCCAGTAATTCAGTGTAGTAGTAGTGAGAGACTGTGTAAGAGTGAATATCAAAGTAGTAGTAGTAGTAGTAGTAGTAGTAGTAGTAGTAGTAGTAGTAGTAGTAGTGAGAGACAGTGTGTAAGAGTGAGTATCAAAGTAGTAGTAGTAGTAGTAGTAGTAGTAGTAGTAGTAGTGAGAGACAGTATGTAAGAGTGAATATCAAAGTAGTAGTAGTATTAGTAGTAGTAGTAGTAGTAGTAGTAGTAGTGAGAGACAGTGTGTAAGAGTGAATATCAAAGTAGTAGTAGTAGTAGTAGTAGTAGTAGTAGTAGTAGTAGTAGTGAGAGACTGTGTAAGAGTGAATATCAAAGTAGTAGTAGTAGTAGTAGTAGTAGTAGTGAGAGACAGTGTGTAAGAGTGAATATCAAAGTAGTAGTAGTAGTAGTAGTAGTAGTAGTAGTAGTGAGAGACAGTATGTAAGAGTGAATATCAAAGTAGTAGTAGTAGTAGTAGTAGTAGTAGTAGTGAGAGACAGTATGTAAGAGTGAATATCAAAGTAGTAGTAGTAGTAGTAGTAGTAGTAGTAGTAGTGGGAGACAGTATGTAAGAGTGAATATCAAAGTAGTAGTAGTAGTAGTAGTAGTAGTAGTGAGAGACAGTGTGTAAGAGTGAATATCAAAGTAGTAGTAGTAGTAGTAGTAGTACTAGTAGTAGTGAGAGACAGTGTGTAAGAGTGAATATCAAAGTAGTAGTAGTAGTAGTAGTAGTAGTAGTGAGAGACAGTGTGTAAGAGTGAATATCAAAGTAGTAGTAGTAGTAGTAGTAGTAGTAGTAGTACTAGTAGTAGTGAGAGACAGTGTGTAAGAGTGAATATCAAAGTAGTAGTAGTAGTAGTGAGAGACAGTGTGTAAGAGTGAATATCAAAACATAATAACATAAGACTATATTCCTTCCCCTTTACATCTCTGCTATGCTTGCCAATCTTTTCCCCTCCTTCAAGGCTGATGATTAGTTACGTTGTCTTACTTCAGGGACTAAGTGAGAAAACGGACTCAGACAATGTTAATGTAATTCAACAGTGTTATTATTGGTGGTGGTGTTTTTGTTGTTGTTGTTGTTATTATAGTTATTATTATTGTTATTGCTGTTGTTGTTATTATTGTAGTTATTATTATTATTATTATTTTTTTTTTTTTTTTTTTTTTTTTTTTTTTTTTTTACGATAAATACGGAGGATATAATGTCCAAATACCTTCATGCACATTAAATTAACATACAATAAAATACAATAAAACCAAATTGAAATATATTCGTTCATCCAAAATCAAATTCAGTCTTGTATTATCAAAGAACAAGTGAGTTTTAATTAAGGGGAGGTTCTCTCTCTTGTTGGTGAATTGGAAGGTGTACTAATTCCTCCTAAGTATGCCAGAAAAACAGACGCCCCCAATGGTACTAATAATAGGAAATCTGTTGTTTCGTGGCATAGTTTGGAGGAATCAGAGACCTTCCAATTCACCAACAAGATAATCTCCTCCTTAATTAATATAAACATGTACTGTACTTTACAATTGGAGAGGCTTGATTCCTCCAAACTATGCCAGGAAACAGGACTAGATTGACATATATAATGGTGGCCTGTTGCTTGAGATAGTTTGGAGGAATCAGTTACTCCAGATGTATTAACAGTGCACTTCCCACCTGAAGGAGATAATACAATGTTGACAAAATTCAGAGATAATGATTCCTTCAAATTATTCCACGCAACAAACTGCTGTATTTTACTTTATTAGACGTGTTGCGTGGCATTTGTTTGGAGGGTCCAGTTTACACCAATGTGCCAAAAGTGTACTATACCCCTTAAGGACCCTGTGATCGTGTATGAGAACTGAAGGCTTCTGATTCCTCCTGACTATGCCACGAAACAAGCTCCTTCCATATAGGTGGTGTTTCGTGGCAATATTTGATTGACTCGTTTACCTCCAATTTTCTGACTACATCACAGGTTATGACACCATTACTTATAAAACATAGTATAACGAACAGGAAAAACTCCGATCCCGTTAAAGAATTGTATCTTATTCTTTTTTGTATCACATAACACGAGAACACTTTACATTTACTGTGACTCATTAGTACTACCATCATTTTCGTCGTGAAGATATCGAGCTACACTTTACTTACATAATTACTGGTGTTGGTCATTGAATCCTAGCAATGGTTAAAGTTGGTTCATAAAGATGCTTATCTCCATTTCTATATTATTGTTAAACAATGAATTATACTTCGTTGGTCATAATTGTTTATATACTTAACAAGTATCCAAACGACAGTATTCTTATCTGAACCGAGTAGAAAGGGATTCCGGCCATGTCGGAAACACACCGCCCACTTCTTACGTAAAAATAATAATGGACCTGATTGTATACCATTATGCACTTTATAATTAATTCATCCTCAAGGGAGGATTTTTTTGTGAAGGATTTTGTTCTATAATCCTCCATTGATGATAATAGAGGAGTTTGTACCATTCACTAATATTCTCTTCCAATCACTCAAACCTGTCTGCACTTAAAATGGCCTTGCCCTTTGACCTAAAGGTCAGTATTGGGGTAAAGAAAGTCAAATAGTCAGGCAGTGGTGAATATCTAACAAAAAGAAGAAGAATGTAGAAGTTTGTTAAACAAATATTTTAATAATCTTACACTTGTAATGACCCTGACCTTTGACCTCAAGGTCAGAATTGAAGTCAGAATAGTCGGACTAATGAACTACATCACATTTTAAGCAACAGTACCATAGTATTCTAAACATGTATAATTACTGTAAATGACCTATTTCTGGCCATTTTAAGTCGAAGGGTAGGTCAAATTATGCCTGTGTTCGAACTTGGCCCAGATAAATTCCCTTAAAGAGAGAAAAGGACAAAGGGACAGACATACCTGACCGAAAGTATTACCTTAACCCACTAACGCGTACGGTAATAATGAAAATATTAACATTAAATTTGTGCGACTGATGCATGGAAACCGCGTTGATTGCCGATTGTGAGGTCATTTTTGGAGATCACTGCCGAGCCAGGTCAACAATCAAGAATATAATTAAAACTAAATGACCTGGTTGTATTATGACTGCCTTTGGCATTAGTATACTGTACAACAACCACACAACGAGAACTTAACATTATAGATAAAATCAGCATGACACACTTTCAGAATTTGTGTTGTAGGCAAGAATATTCATGGTGTTGGCAATAGTGTGGTACAGATACGATGACTCCATACACACACTTAGAACAGAACCATTGCACCGGTACCACAACATCGTCAACACCAAGGACCCTGTGATCGTGTATGAGACTTGGAGGCTTCTGATTCCTCCTGACTATGCCACGAAACAATATCCTTCAATGTAGGTGATGTTTCGTGGCAATGATTGTAGGACTCACTAACCTCCAACATTCTGATTACAGCCCCGGGGGTCCCTTAAGTTCTCGTGGAGTTGGTGTATACTAAACATATGGGACCCTGTGATGTAGTCAGAGAATTGGAGGTATATGAGTCCTTCAAATATTGACACGAAACGTCACCAGTATGGAAAGAGCTTGTTTCATGGCATAGTCAGGAGGAATCAGAAGTCTCCAATTTTCATACGCGATCACAGGGTCCTTAATCACCAATAATACTGCTGTGTGAAGCGCCTCTCATTACCTTACTATGGCTGTGTGTTAATGAGAAGATATATAAAGGAAGATATTTATTCAGTTTTTGTACAGATAACAAGACGATGAGACGGCATATAGCTGGGAATACATCGTAGGGTCGAATCTTGAAAGATTATATGTACAGTACAAGGCTGGTTACTGTAGGGTCAGAGACTTGAGGATGTGATGCTCTGCCAGGCAACTTCAGGCGATGAAAAGTTCAGAGACAGGTGGTTTAGTCGAAGGTGATGCCGGCTGCCCTCTGCTCTTCGGCGATACGCAGGAGTGCCTCGACGTGTGGGGGGTTGGGGTGGGGAGTGGGGATGAGTGGGGACTGGGGCTGGTAACCGTTCTCGTCAGCGATGAAGGTGACCTCAGCGATGGTGCCGTCTGGGAGAGAGAACCTGTAACACATGGACAAGGTGTTGGATTATAATTACCTGTGTTATTATTGTATCAGTTTTACTTAGTGCTTCTTTTTGCAATATGTAGTGTATTGTTATTGTTTCTGCCAAATAAAACTTCCCAGGGTACAATCCTCGTATTTGACAGAGTATTCAAAGGTGTGAGAAATTAAGGTAGAAGTGGTTAGTAAGAGGATTCATATCGCGGAAAGGTAATCAAATTATTTTTGCTATTTATGAATATGCTGACTTCGTTAAAAACTTATGAGTCGTCTCTACCTGTGAACAATATGTTAGTGTAGAAACTCACCTCCATGATCCACGCATGTTGCTTTGGCCAGCGGACCCAGGCACACCAGTTTTCTCCTTGTAGATGCCGTTGGAGGTCTCAAAGGCGTACTTGAAGTTGCCGTCACCACTGTCGGAACGTTCATCTAAGAGCAGTGTGGCGTCCTGGTCAGCCCGAGGGACGGCGACGGCCACACCGATGAGACACACGAGCAGAAACTGAACACAGACAGAAACAAATGTCAAGTACAGCACAAGTCAAATTAAAACTGTTGACGACGTGTCTTGGTTAATAAGGACTGGGAAAGTGAAGGTGTCAAGTGAAAATGTAGCATATTAAAACGACATGTTAAGGTCTTCGCCTATTGCTATTTAGCATTCATTTGAGCACAAAGAGTTTTGACATACGCTATTTGCTTTAGAACTATTGTCGTTGTGTTTTTTTTCATAACTCAGTATAACAAATAGGGGATGTTTTTTTGGAAATAATAAAATTCTGATACCCTCCTACAATTATGTTGGGAATAAATCCAATGAAATTTGTGAATATCCAACTTTACAAGAGTTTCACATGGTGTTCCTTTAATCTTGATTTGCCTAGTTTTGTCCTATAAATAATTTCCTTTTGGTATGGGGTGGGTTCTACACAATTAACTTTTTGTATAACACACGTTGTGGGTTATTGTATGGCAAACAAAAGAGATTGCGGTAAATCTGTGCTTGTGTTGGGGAGAAGGGGCTGAGAAAGAAGGAAATTACGTTTATGAGAGAGAGAGAGAGAGAGAGAGATGGACGAATAAGCTTGAGTAAACGTACTGCTGTACAGTCTGTATATATGATGGAAGAATTCAATAGAGTGTGTATATATAATTATTATCTACGATGGGCGGACGTACTAAAGTGCGTTACTTATTTATGCGTTTCTAACGAACGATCAGTGGATTTCTGTGTGTGAGCATATGTGTTAATTAGTGTCATCTTCAACCACGGCCTGGTATCGTACTGAACTCGTCATCGCTAGGTTATTTATGCCCTCCAGCAAAGAGCTTATAGTTCGTAGCGACCGATCTCACCCACCACACATCCCATCCTTTCGTTCTAAGGGGAGAGTAACTGCTCGATAGTCTGTGTAAATCCTTAGCTGCCTTGAGAGGGGAGCGAACCTTGATCTACCGGAGTGTGTGTGTGTGTGTGTGTGTGTGTGTGTGTGTGTGTGTGTGTGTGTGTGTGTGTGTGTGTGTGTGTGTGTGTGTGTGTGTGTGTAATAAAACGCACCACGATAGACACCTGGTAGAGAACTCACAGTCTTCATGTTGAGGAGTGATGTGTTGTGAGAGGCAGTGTGGACTCTGGCTATATATATACTGTATACCGGCGAAGGCAGCAGGACACTCAGCACAGCAGGTGACCATGAACGCCGACTCCTGTGCTGCTGGGAACCTGCTTGGTGGTGGCGTGCCTAGTGTTGGGTACCTGGGTCATCAACGGAGAGAGAGGTGTTTTTTTTTAACGGGAAATTTAACAGTTGCGAGCAAACGTTTTGTATTTCACCTGTCAAACTGTAAGCTGTCCTGATGTTGATGTCTAGAAGATTTAGCTGTGTTGGCTGCTAATTTGACGTGGACGCTTATTGAAAACCGTGCTACACACTCGCTATTCCTAAATAAATGTGCGAAAACCATAGCCAGATACAAGGATGAAGAAGAGAGGAGGTGGAGGAGGGATGAATCTTCTGCCACTGTCTGTAAACGTACACGTGTGCCAAAAAGTGTTGTTAGTTGCATGTAATCATCAGGTGGGTAATGTTATCACCCTTGCTTGTCTAGTTTTACGTGTTGATGCAAATGTTTGTTATGTTTGTACACAGGCAACCGGTTTAGAATGTATTGTTAATGTTGTATTATTAATGTTGTTGTTATTGTTGTTGTTATTGTTGTTGTTGTTGTTGTTGTTGTTCCTTCACTTACAGACATCCAGAACCGAACATAATTATTATCCTTTCCAAACTTTTCGTACTCGTGAAAAACTCGTGCGTACGTGAATAATTGCAGGGTTGTTAGTGCTTAAGGTCGTTTGTGACTGCTGGAGAGGTCTGCCATTGTTTGCAAGGTCAGCCAGACAAATTATACAGTCCCAGTGGCAAAAAAAAAAAAATAATAAAAAAAAAATAATACACACACAAGCACACACACACACACACTCGGGCCTTCATGGATGGTTAAAACACACACACACACACACACACACACACACACACACTGGCCTTCATGGATGGTTAAAACAAAAAGAAAAAGAAAAAAGACAGGGACAAGAAAAATTGCTATGAAGAGGCAGGCACCTTTCACATGCAGCTGGTGGTGTGGCGGATGGTGGTAAAAGGCATTCGTGTGTCTCTATCGCGTCTGTGAATTTTGTTATTAGGATGGAAATATCACACATGTCCAGTTGACGTTGTTTGTTCGGTTCCTTTTACCCTTTACCAACAACACGTGTTTGGATGATTTACAAACGTCTGTATTTTTTTATGATCTTCAAATTTTTATTATTATTATTATTATTATTTTTTTTTTTTTTTTTTTTTTTTTTTTTTTTTTTTTTTTTTTTTTTTTTTTTTACGAATAGAATTATTACATCGGCCCTTGAGAAATTACATAATGTGTCTTGGGTTTATCATAACTACAAAGTTGACACCTATCTTTTTCTTGGGTCACATTATTCCACTGAACTTTGCATTATTTTCCATACATAATTTAAAGAACTGGTTTGTAATGAGTTCACTGGCTTGCATGACTCTTCAACATTCAGTTATTTGTGTCGATTTAAACGCAAAGCATCGATGATTGTCTGAGCTCCGAAGTCATGTGGAAATAGGGAAGTAACCTTGTCCTTAAGAGGGAAATACACTTTTGGTATAATTGGGGTGAATTGATTCCTCCAAAGTATGACAGGAGACGGGACTTGATGAAAAGAAAATAATAGTGGAGGAATCAGTTGCTGCAGATTTACCAACACTGTACACTCGTGATACATAATTTCTGACCAGAGTGTGAGGAGCAGAAAGCTTCGAATCGCCTGGTATTGCTCATTTCCCCACCCAGTACACCTATAGAGGCTGAGTTCGAATGCAGGGAATATGTGTGTGGTGCCTGTCGTTCGTCTCTGGTCAGGGATTACGTATCACAAGTGTACGTACTTCCCCCTTAATTAAGCCAGAGTGCTTCTTCGAACTTAATATGAATGGGAATAGACCTCGACCACAGCCAATGCATATACAATTTTCACCAAGCTTGTGTTCCCTTGAAAAATACTTCAATTGGATTAATAATTGAGTTTTCATTTTAGATTAATGATAACTAGCTCATGCCAAGAATAGTGTCTATATATTTAGTAAAATGAGAAGCATAGTATACATCATAATTTTGTAGGAAATGTTTTCGTGTACAATTCATTATTAAGTAGAGTATCATACTATTATGTGTCAGTAACAGCAGTAGAAATGTGTACACTCGATCAAAAAAGTATCGCGCATTTCCCTCGTGAAACATTCTGACACCTAAGACGATGGCTACTGAAAACGAGGTTATTTATCATGAGCTGTAGCGATCATTTACAGAACCATCGAACCCCACTTGCGCGATACTTTTTTGAGCCAGTGTACATACAGTAAACAAATGCCACCTCGACTCTTGTCCAACATTATTGATTTTGTCGTTTTGTGATCTGACTTTGTGGCTTTCTCTATTAACTTCTTTGTTATGCATATAAGGACCCTAAATAGAGTTATCATCTTGGTTTTTATCATAGGAAAATAAAGGAGTAACATCGTTGACTCTCATTTCGATATCTGTGTGTGTGTGTGTGTGTGTGTGTACATGGGTGAGCGCTTTCATGCGTGTACATGTCTGTGTGTGTGTGTACGTGCAATGGCTTGTGCTTGTGCTTGTGTGTGCGTCTGTCTATATGTGCATTTATGTGTACATGTGCTGGTGCATGACTGTGTCCCCATCTGCATGTGAGTATACCAGTCTTGCGTATGTATGTGTGGATGTGTGCGTGTTTGTGTGTGCATCCCGGCCATGACCTGGGAGTGTTGCACCTGGCTGGCTGATAAGGGAAGGGTCAGATGATGTAGATAGCACACACTCACAAAACACTGGCTATCAACTCCTCTCACTAACTCACTCACCCAGGAACACTTGGTCATTCACCTTCTCACAGCTGACTGTCTTATCATGGGCAGTGTATATAATTAAGGGGGTGCGGGAATAGGGGGACAGGCTTGGGGGGGGGGGTTAGTGGGGTGCAGGAGTAGGGGGGACAGGCCTCGGGGGGGGGGAGGGAGTTTAGGAGGGTGCGGGAATAGGGGACAGGCTTTCTACCCACCCCAAGCCTGTCCCCATATTCCAGCACCCCCAACCCCCCCTCACTATTAACACACTATTAACACTTTCAGATTTATCATTCAGGGTTTCAGGTATTTGAGTTGATCCTACCGAGTCGACAGAACCTTTTACATTTTGAGTCCAACTGAAGCCAATCTGGAACACCAAACATCAGAATCACAGGAACACGAAAAAAGTTAAATGCCACATGTACACTCGCAATCCAAAATTTGTATCCAGGTCTTATTGAAGTTTCGAATCATTTGACATACTAGTGAACCAATTACAACGCTTATCCTGTAATATAATTGCTTGAACTCGCTTAATTAATACTCGATCAAGTTCTTCGAAGCAAGCCAGGATACATATCTTGGATTGCGAGTGTACAGTTACGATCAATTGTAATGTCAAAACTTTAAAGCTAATAATAAAACTACCGAAACTTTATATAATGATTGGTTGGTGTAATATTGGTTCATAGTATTCACTCAAATGGTTCGTTCACTTTCATTCACCAGAGACCGGACTTTTGACTATGACTGTACACAACTGGACACAACTGGACACAAATGGACACAAATGGACACAAATGGACACAACTGGACACAACTGGACACAAATGGACACAAATGGACACAACTGGACACAAATGGACACAAATGGACACAACTGGACACAACTGGACACAAATGGACACAACTGGACACAACTGGACACAAATGGACACAACTGGACACAACTGGACACAAATGGACACAACTGGACACAAATGGACACAAATGGACACAACTGGACACAACTGGACACAACTGGACACAACTGGACACAACTGGACACAAATGGACACAAATGGACACAACTGGACACAAATGGACACAAATGGACAAGTGCCAACATTATCTATTCACCATCGTGTGTTTTAGAATTTATCCAGCCATTAATTAAGGGGGGGGAAAATTTTGTGTTGGTAAATCTGGAGCAACTGAATCCTCCAAACTATTCCAAGCAACAACAGAACACCATTATTTTTGCTCTTCTGGTCCTGTTTCCTGGCATACTTTGGAGGAATCAAGGCACTCCAGTAAGTATAAAGTAAAGACACTATAGGGAAAATTATTAGAAATGTCCACCAATATATTTCCCTAAACAGGATTGGGGGGGGGGGGGTTTAGGGGGTTGCGGTGTTTTTTTGGGTGGGTCATGGTTTTTTTGAGGGGGTGCGGGAGTAGGGGGACAGGTTTGGAGGGGGGGGGTGGTGGTTAGGGGAGTGCGGGAATAGGTTACAGGCATTCTACCCACCCCAAGCCTGTCCCCCTATTCCTGCACCCCCCTAAACCCCCCCAAGCCTATCCCCCTATTCCCGCACCCCCTTAAAGTAGGCACCCATACATTTTAATTATAATTCCTTATTAGGTTTGATATGGTTCATCACGGGGCTATTTGTGCTTGTTAAGGGGGTGCGGGAATAGGGGGACAGGCTTGGGGGGGTTTAGGGGGGTGCGGGAGTAGGGGACAGGCTTGGGTGGGTTTTGGGAGTAGAGGGACAGGCTTGTGGGGGGGTTAGGGGAGTGTAGGAGTAGGGGGACAGGCTTGGGGGGGGTTAGGGGGGTGCGGGAATAAGGGGACAGGCTTGGGAGGGGTTTAGGGGGGTGCGGAAGTAGGGGACATGCTTGGGGGCGTGGTTAGGGGGGTGCGGGAGTAGGGGACAGGCTTGGGTGGGTTTTGGGGGGTGCGGGAGTAGGGGACAGGCTTGGGGGGGGGTTAGGGGAGTGTGGGAGTAGGGGGACATGCTTTGGGGGGGGGGGGGGGCTGGAGTATGGGGACAGGCTTTATGCCCAACCCCAAGCCTGTCCCCCTAATCCCGCACCCCCCAAACCCTCCCCCCCCCCAAAGCCTGCATGTCCCCTACTCCCGCACCCCCTTAACGTGTAACAATAATACTTTACCAATTGAAAGATGTTGTTATCTTTATAAAAATAACAACATCTTTCAATTGTCGTTCCAGAATGAATAAATTATCACATGCAATATTTACAAGCCACGGTACAGTTCCCTCCAAAAATTTCGAGACACTACCTGCTAGAGTCTATATAGCAGGTAGTGTCTCGAAATTTTTGGAGACAACTGTACAAAGAAACGCAGTGAAATTATTGATATTTTAACCAAACTGCACACGACGTTTGAGTAAAAATATTTGCAATGAGTTAACAACAACAACAACAACAACAACAACAACAACACTTTCTTTTACTGTATATTTGCAAGATGATATCCAATCACACAAACCTGTAACTTATCGGAATAACATCAACTCACGCTTATATAAGAAGTTGCAGGAATATTGATGCAACATTCTGGCAAGTTTTTCTCAAAGCTCACCAGCCAGATTCCACGGTCATATGTGAAGGTCAGGTTATTGAGGAGAAGGCATAACTGGTATTCTTGGGGTCTATATTTTCAGTTGCAATGAAGATTATTTGGCTGAGTGGCAAGACTGTACCGAAAGTAGTGTAATAATATCTTTTGGTGCCTATGTACAGTTGGACACAGGATTTCGTGGTACAGCCCAAGTGAAAGATGGTCAATTTCTTCCAATATCAAGTTCCTTAGTGCCAAATAGGAGACACCAGGGGCAGAAGTCAGTATTGAGGATGGTAATAAAAAGGAAGTACCTGATAATAGACACTGGTTACTCAAATGGGACAAGTATCTTTCACCTGGGCTGTACCACCAATTCCTGTGTCCAACTGTACATGCTTAGAATATGATTATAAAAACAAAGAGACCTCTACAGCTTTAACATTACCAGTCCACGTAACATTACTATTCTTAGACTAGACATGTTGTTTTGGCAGATCTCTGAACATTGCCGTCAGGGGGAAACTATACGGTATTTAGTACAGTACAGTTGCCCACACATGAATCTGGTACGCCTCGCTACTTGTGAGATACGTACAACAGGAAGGAAAGTGTGCAAAAGTTATAGTTTGTTTACAAGCAGACAATAATAACATTTTACTGTCTGCCTGTCAACAAACTACATCTTTTTTCACTTTCCTTTCTGTTGTAACCACCTCACAAGTAACGAGCCATACCAGCTTCATGTGTGGGCAACTGTACATGACGCACCAATACTCAATATATTCTGACTGTTATCATTTGAGTGGCATACAAGTCATCTCTGCTCCTTATTACGTTGCTTGGACGCGATATTACCTCAAGCAAAGAAGTCACAGAAAATTAACTCAAGATGATATTTTTCCATTTTTTTTTTTTTTTCCTGGCTTGTAACCTGATCATATTTCTGTCAATAATCAACATTTGGTTCAAAAAGTGTAGTGAGGCTCAAACTCTACCGCTCACAACTCCTCATTCCTTTTGCTGCCACTGTAATGATATACTCCCATCACTGAGGGCTAAATCTAGGTACTTTCACGATCCAAAATATGTATCCAGGCTTGCTTCGAATAGTCTTAAGGGGGTGTGGGAGTAGGCGACAGACTTGGGGGGGGGGGGGGGTTTGGAGGGTGCGGGAGAAGGGGTACAGGCTTTGGGGGTAGGGGGGGGGGGTTAGGGGGGTGCGGGAATAGGGGACAGGCTTTCTACCCACCCTAAGCCTATCCCCCTATTCCCGCACCCCCCCCCCAAGCCTGTCCCATACTCCCGCACCCCCTTAAGCAAGATCAAGCAAATATGAAACAGGATAAGCGTTGTGATTGGTTCACTAGTATATCAAATGATTCGAAACTTCAACAAGACCTGGATCCAAATTTTGGATTGCGAGTGTACAGTGGGCGGCAGAAGTCCTGTCGCCTCACCTGCTTCACCGAGACACACAGTGTTCATGGACTCGAGAAATACACATGTTGTCTACCCCTAATAATCTCGAGTCTATGAACATTGCGTGCCTCGGTGAAACAAGTGAGGCGACAGGACTTTTGCCGCCGACTGTACAGTACCTTATGGTTCAGGGAAATGCACTTTATATTTCGTAACTGAATTATCTATCGAGCTTCGAATCGGATGAGCAACATACTCCTCTTCTGACCGGGTCGAAAAAAGGATCCCCGATGCTTAGCGAGTGAAGGTTTTGCTACACACGGATCAACATGTCCAAAACTCTCAAGTCACGGACCCTCATTATTTCGAAAGATGGTCGCACTTCGTTTTAAGGGGAGAAATGTGGAAAATATATTCACGTATTCATGCCGGGTCGGAGGGGTCGTGTGGTAATGGGTGTGGGTTCAGTGGGGACATATTTATGGTGATACCAGTCTGTGTTTAGCCCTTGCCGTCGACAACACACTCAAATCTAAGGGAAAAACAACTCGCTAAAAACTACTGCTAAGACCTTGAGATATCTACTGTATTCCTACGTAAGCAAATCTCTAACAAAGTATGAAGAAGACAATTTCATTTTTCTGATTCCCCTAAATTTTTTTTTTTTTTTCAAGTTATTTTATGTGCAAATTTGGATAATTTGCTCATTTCCTTCTATGTCATATAAGTGGTTCTGTTCACCATGCAGTAATGAATGACTCACTGCAATGTTTCTCAAATACTTACTAACGACATTATTCGTTATATGTATACAATAGCAGATACTTTCTATGGCAAAACTGTTCTTAATTTGATAATGACTTGGCTTTTTATGCGGATCCAAACATTACTTATTTCACTACTGGCAGATACCCTAAGCTATTCATTAATATAGATGGCAACGTGATGGACAGATTCTATATGAGTTTATTGAAATATATTGGTTGTAGTTCAGAAATCAAGTGTAAGGTTTATTAGTGA
>JAWQEG010005600.1:240000-247500 GCA_033782935.1 Petrolisthes cinctipes
ACAGAGAGGATACCAATAAGGTTACACAAGGAAGGCCCAAACACTCAACTCTATTCGTATATCAAAGATTAAGGTAAGATTTTGTACTGTAGAAAAAAGTTACCTAAGGCGGGGAATATAGTTTTTTACTGTACAGTACATAGAAGCATAGTTTATTTATAGATAATGATTAATCGATAGTGTATAAGTTTCACATAGGAATGATGAGTGTATACTTATTACTTATACTCATTAACCTATGTTGTTTGATGATTTATATAGAATGTAGAGATTATAAAAAAAAAATAGAGTTTAAAAGAGTTATACAGATGCTAGAAATAAGCAGGAGAAATCAAATGCTGTAAACAAAAATAACAACTTAAAGATACATCAACATCCATTTGAAGGGAACATAAGCCAAAGAATGCAGGTGGAAAAAAAAATCATATATTAGTTAAGAGAGCTTAGGGCCCTCTTGCTCAAGCCGGGGTGAAAGTCAAGCGGGGGGGGGGGGGAGGTGAGGTGAGGTGGGGAGAATCTTACCAAGGGAGAGGGAAAGGGGAAGGGAGATGATGGTGGTGGTGGGTGGGTGGGGGTGGGGAGGTGGGGAGAATTTTATCAAGGGAGAGGAAAAGGGGAAGGGAGATGATGATGGTGGTGGTGGTGGGGAGGTGGGGAGAATCTTATCAAGGGAGAGGAAAAGGGGAAGGGAGATGATGGTGGTGATGGTGGAGAGGTGGGGAGAATTTTACCAAGGGAGAGGGGAAGGGAGATGGTGGGGGTGGAGAGGTGGGGAGAATCTTATCAAGGGAGAGGAAAAGGGGAAGGGAGATGATGATGATGGTGGTGGGTGGGTGGGGGTGGAAGGGTGTTCGAATGGAATGGAGAGGAGTGAGAAGGAGGGGAGAGCCTGTCGATGGGATAGGGAAGAGCATGTTGAAAGGAGGAGGTTGGAGAAAGAGCCTGAAGAAAGTGGAGGAGTTAAGGGCCTCGTGTGGAAGGGGGAAGGGGCTCTAGAGAATGACGATGGGGGAGTGGAATGGGGAGCTCGTGGTGAAGGGGAAGGAATAATAAGGGAGAGCATACTTAAAGGGGTTGAGAAAGAAAGGGAAGTCTGGCAAAGGGGAAGGTGTAAGGAGAGATCGTGACGAATTGAAGGAGTAGGGGAAGGGTACCAAGAAAGAATAAAGGGAGAGTCAGGTAATGATAATAAAGGTTGAGAAGGGCAGAGTAAAAGTGACGAGGGTGAGCATAGCAAAAGGGAAAGTGAGAGGGAGTGAACCTAAACTGGCAAGAGAGGGATCATGTGTCAGTCTGGTGAAGAGGAAGAGGGAAGAAGAGGAAGAGGGAGATAATGCAGAATAAAAGAGGTAGGGAGAGAAAGAGTGTAAAGGAAGAGTAGAGTAGGAGATCTAGGGGAAGAGGAAAAGTAGATAAGGAGGTCTGGGGAAAGAGGAAAAGTAGAAAAGGAGGTCTGAGGGAAGAGGAAAAGTAGAAAAGGTCTGGAGGAAGAGGAAAAGTAGAAAAGGAGATCTGGGGGAAGAGGAAAAGTAGAAAAGGAGGTCTAAGGGAAGAGGAAAAGTAGAAAAGAAGAGCTGGAGGAAGAGGAAAAGTAGAAAAGGAGGTCTGAGGGAAGAGGAAAAGTAGATAAGGAGATCTGGGGGAAGAGGAAAAGTAGAAAAGGAGGTCTAAGGGAAGAGGAAAAGTAGAAAAGAAGAGCTGGAGGAAGAGGAAAAGTAGAAAAGGAGATCTAGGGAAAGGGGAAAAGTAGAAAAGGATGTCTGAGGGAAGAGGAAAAGTAGGAAAAGGAGAGCTGGGGAAAGAGGAAGAGTAGAGAAGAAGAACTTGGTGATGGAGAAGGGAAGATCTAAGAGAGGAGAGGGGACTTGGAGAGAGACTGTATGAATGGGAATGAAGTGGGTAAATAGTTTGGCGAGGGGAGAGGAAAACCGGCTTCTTGTAGTACTGTAGCCGAGGGGGGAAGGAAGTAGTAGGGAGTGTAAGACTTTAATATGGCCGATGGTGGTACCTGGCAACACTCTCATTGATAGTAGTAATAGTAGTAGTAGTAGTAGTAGAAATAGTAGTAGAAATAGTAGCAGTAGTAGAAATAGTAGTAGTAGTAGTAGTAGAAAGAGTAGTAGTAATGGTAGTAGTAGTAGTAGTAGTAGTAGAAATAATAGTGGTAATATTAGTAGTACCAGTAGTAGTAATAGTAGTAGTAGTAGTAGAAATAATAGTAGTAATATTATTAGTATCAGTAGTAGTAATAGTAGTAGTACCAGTAGTAATAGTAGTAGTAGTAGTAGAAGTGAACATGCCACGTGGTCAATGTTTATGAATTAACCTATGCCTTTTCCAGACGAACATGCGAGACAAGAGTATAATTATATGATAGATAGATGCTTGTAGGTGACGGACGGATAAGTGAAGGGTAAACAGGTATAAAATTAAGGTTTGTTTATACAGATGATCAAAAGGTGCTTAGGACAGGCTCGTGTATAGATAGATAGATAGATAACCAGAGAAGTGTGTGTGTGTGTAAGGGAGTATGAGTTATTTAGGACAGGTGTGTGTGTAGGGGAGTAAAAGTTATGTAGGACAGGTGTGTGTGTGTGTAGGACAGGTGTGTAGGGCAGATGTGTGTAAGGGAGTAAGGGTTATTTAGGACAGGTGTGTAGAGCAGGTGTGTAAGGGAGTAAGAGGTATGTAGGACAGGTGTGTGTTTAGGACAAGTATGTAAGGTGTGTGTGTGTGTGTGTGTGGTGTGTGTGTGTGTGTGTGTGTGTGTGTGTGTGTGGTGTGTGTGTGTGTGGTGTGTGTGTAGGGACCTCACTTCAAACCAACTCACGAGCTTCATGTTGAGGGTATGAGTGCGATGCGAGGACACAACCCGTGGTGGTGTAGGCAGTCTTTATATACCTCTCTCCGTCTGCTGGGGGAAGGGCGCAGCGGACGGGAGGGAGGGAGGGAAGGAAGGAAAGTAGGAGGAGGAGAAGGGATGATAGGAAGGGTAGCATAAGGGAGGGAGGAGGAGGAGGAGAAGGGATGGAAGGAAGGAGGGAGGGAAGGAAGGATGGAGGGAGGAGGAGGAGAAGGGATGATAGTAAGGGTAGCATAAGAGAAGGAGGGAGGAGGAGGAGGAGGAGGAGAGAAGACTGGAAAAATGAGATAAGGAAAGGAAGGAGAGAAAGTGGAAGAAGTAGGGATGATAGGAAAGGTGGGATAAGGGAAGAAGTGATGAGAGGGAAAGAGCGAGAGAAAGTAGGAGGAGGAGTTGATGGAGAGAGGGGAGGTAATGAGAGAAAGAGAGAGGGGGGGGGTGGAAGAGGGAGGGAAAGTGGAAAAAGGAGGGACGACGAGAACGGAAGGAGGGAGAGAGAAAGTAAAAAAAAGGAGGGAAGAAGGGAGGGAAGAGGAGGAAATTGCTGGAGAAAGGAAACAGAGGAAGGTTGATGTTGTGAAGTTTATGGGAGGGAGAGATAGGAAGGGATGATGGTAGATTAGGAGAGGGACTGTATTAGAATTGAATTAAGAATAAAGGTATGATGAGGGAGTGAGGAAGAGGAATAAAAGTTAAGGAATGGAAGGAAAAAGATGCATGGGCAGAGGAGAGTGAGACAAAAACAAAGAAATAATATATACAGCGAAGAGAGAAAGTTGACTGAGTGCAATGCAATGGAGACCATGCAGCCACGACACTTTTATTAATTACTGTCAGGGTGTTCGATTATTTTTTGTTTTTTTATATTTTCTTGTCACCTAATAGGACCGTCCGTATTTGGATTACTATTAAAGAGTAAGAAAGCATTGTTTATGTTTTAACTTTATAGGATTTTATTCGGATTATACTTAGAGATAAAGGAGAGAATGGGAACAATAGGGTATAGAGAAGGGATACTGATGAACGTGAGACAGAAGAACGTAGGGGAAGTAAAAAAAAATATAAACATAAATAAATAAATAAATAAAGGGAGGGTGTAGGAGTGGAGAAAGGGTCAGCATCGTGTGTGTGGGGGGTGTAGTGGGGGTGGGGGGGAGAAGGTTGTGGGGGAGACATGATAAAACTATATTTATATGGGGATGAAGAGGGAAGAGGGGGGGAGGGAGAGGGAGATGGGTTATGGGGGTCTAAGGAGGCAGAAGGGAGAGAGAGGAAGGGAAGGAAGCGTGTTGTGAAGGGGGGAAAGGAGAGTGAAAGGTGGTCAGGTGAACAAGAGAGGTTGTTGGTTGGTAGGGAAGGTAGAGGTAAAACTGTCAGCTGAGAATAATGAAACAAGGAAAAAATGGCCGTACGTATGCAAGGAGAGAATGGAGGGAAGGAGAGAGGAGAGGAAGATACAGAATTTTAAGATTTAGAAGGGGATTTAAAGGGGAGATTCTCTTGTTGGTAAATTGAGAGGATACTGATTCCTCCTAACCATACCAGGAAACGATGTCCTCTTTGGTACTGATAGAGGATCTGTTTGATGGCATAGTTTGGAGGAATCAGAGACCTTCCAATTCACCAACAAGAGAATCTCCCCTTAAGAGCAGAGGATGGAATAAGAAAGGAATGGGGAATGAAGGGAGGAGACAGAAAAGAGATGAGGCATGAAAACAACGAAGGAAGTATAGGAAAAGTGAAAGAGATGATAAACATGAGAAATTGGCAACAGAAAAGACTATAGAAAATGAAGGGTAAAAGAAAGGGAAAGGAGAGAGAAGGAAAAAAGTGGCGGGGGAGGAGGAAGGGAGGTTGGGAAAGGGAGGGAAAGGAAAAGGAGAGTGACTTTGAGAGGAGGAGGTCAGAGGAAGGTCATGCAATATATATAATTGACGAGAGGGTAAGGGAGGATGGGGGAAAGGAAAGTCAGAGAGAGAGAGAGAGAGAGAGAGAGAGAGAGAGAGAGAGAGAGAGAGAGAGAGAGAGAGAGAGAGAGAGAGTGAATGTGAGTGTGAGTGTATGAGTATGAGTGTGTGTGTGTGTGTGTGTGTGTGTGTAAGGGAAGATAGGGGAAAGGAAAGTTAGACAGAGAGAGAGAGAGAGATAGGTGGGGGAAGGGGGAGATTAAAAGTAACTGACGAATGAGAAGGAAGAAAATATGAGCTTCATGTGGACTGAACAACGATGAACAAAACCTGATTGTGAAGAAGGAGAGAGGTTTTTAGCACAGAGGAAGAGGAAAAGTAGTTAGTCTCCTTACAAGGGTTGAGATAGACAGACAGACAGACGACAAACAGACAGACAGGCAGGCAGGCAGGTAAGCAGACAGAAAGATAGACAGAGAGGAAGACAGATAGACAGAAAGATAGACAGACAGGCAGGGAGGCAGGCAAACAGACAGAGAGGAAGGCAGACAGACAGACAGGTAGGCAGACAAACTGACAGATAGACAGACAGACAGGTACTACTATTATTATTATTATTATTATTATTATTATTATTATTATTATTATTATTACACTAACTCCAATTATCAGCCAAATCATCGGGTTAAACTTCCACATCAGATCTATTTATCATAATTATTTTTTTTATTTTTGCACCACACACCAACACCTAAGCCCACATCATAACAATATAAATACTGTATATTAGACACGCCACTAAACAATTATCATAGTCTTGTTCATTAGGCTTGCATGTATTATTAAAGCAGTGACGATAATGTTTTTACTTGTACAATGAGTGTGAATGTTATCAGGCGACACCAATACACACAGTTACTTATACATTCATTGGTGAAGAGACATTGTGATATTGATTCAGCTAGACTCTTCGTATAAAAGTATAGGTAGATTTTCCATGGCCCATGTAAATAAAATAAAAATCTTAATCTTACCATACTTTTTGAAGAATATAGTAGTGTGAAAAATATTAATTAGATCTGTTTTTTTTTTCTTTTTCTTACACGTAAAAAAATACGTAAAATATCATATCGAAGGATATATTAGATTTTTCATAATATGTCTTAAATTTGAGTGAAAGGAACAGAACTATTTCAGGCAAAAGTACAGTGCATAACGAACCATAACAACAACAACAACAACAACTAACCATAACAACAACAACAACAACTAACCATAACAACAACAACAACAACTAACCATAACTTCTACCTACCTAAAATGGACCAAATGTAAAGTTTTCTCATATCCTGACTAAAAAGGTATAGTTATAGTATTGCTTCACTACTAATGAACACTTGTATAAAAACTCAATGTATGTATGTTAGTTGCTCTATGACCAACATGGTATAAAAATGACACTACATAATAATTTTCCTTGCTGTGGGTATGGAAATTATTATATGTATATGATTCGTGACTAAATGACCCAAATCGGTGGTTTTCGACCTGTGGGTCATGACCTAGTAGAGGGTCATGGCCTAGAAGAGGGTGAGAGCCATGACGAGATTTTATTGAAGCTGCGGCAGACAATTATTTTTATCATTTCCAGAGAATGTCTGAAAAATAACACAAATATAACCTTTCTTGTAGCTTGCTGTTTTGTTTTTTTGTTTTGTTTTTTTCTTGTTTTATTAAATTTTTTCACTTATTTCATCATTTATGTTGTCAATATTTCAGTGAGGGATATGTATAACATTAATTAATTAAGTATGGTATATTCACAACGATGCTACTTTTTCTTCGTCATGTATAGCTAACCAATAATAATCATAGGAAATTACGTAAGCTTGTCATAACTGAGAGGGACTATGATTTGCCACATTATAATTATAAGCAAACTTGGGGAATTACAGAATCTGATAAAAATATACACCAATAGATTTTTTTTTTTTTTTTTTTTTTTTTTCATTTTCATTTGTTGGGTTTTTGGTGGACCAATATTGAGGGCCATGAGGATTTTAAGGGGGTGCGGGAATAGGGGGACAGGCTTGGGGGGGACTGGGGGGGGGGTGCGGAAATAGGGGGAGTGGCTTGGGGTGGGTAGAAAGCCTGTCCCCTATTCCCGCACCCCCCTAACCCTCCCCCCCACCCAAGCCTGTCCCCCTACTCCCGCACCCCCTAAACCCCCCCAAACCTGTCCCCCTATTCCCGCACCCCCTTAAAGGGATAGTATACTTTTAATACTTTTGGAGCCTCTTGAATCCTCCAAAATATGCCAGGAAACAGGACCAGATTGATCATAATATTGGTGGCCCGTTGCTTAGAATAGCTTGGAGGAATTAATCACTTGCTCCAGATTTTACCAATAAACTACACTAGGTCATACGAGGCTTCCATAATAAACCCACGACCTTGTACAGATAAATTTGCAATCATCATCATCACTATTATCATCATCATCACTATCATCATCAGCATCACTATCATCATCAGCATCACTATCATCATCATCATCACCATCACTATCATCATCATCATCATCACTATCATCACTATCACCATCACTATCATCATCATCATCATCATCATCATCGGGTCACGTGGTCTGAAATATCGTGACCTGAAAATACACATACCGACTCCACGCCAAATTCCCCGAACCACGACCAACCAATACAATCCATGCAG
>JAWQEG010005600.1:252500-263292 GCA_033782935.1 Petrolisthes cinctipes
ACTGTAACTCTGATCTGATGAAATGCCTGGGTATTACTTCTCTCCTAAAACACTGAGAGATGTGCAAGGGCTGTTAATAGAATAGAAGTGAAGAGAGAGAGAGAGAGAGAGAGGAGAGAGAGAGAGAGAGAGGAGAGAGAGATGAGAGAGAGAGAGAGAGAGAGTAGAGAGAGAGAGAGAGAGAGTGAGTGAGTGAGTGAGTGAGTGAGTGAGTGAGTGAGTGAGTGAGTGTGTGTGTGTGTGTGTGTGTGTGTGTGTGTGTGTGTGTGTGTGTGTGTGTGTGTGTGTGTGTAGAGAGAGAGAGAGAGAGAGAGAGAGAGTGTGTGTGTGTGTGTGTAGAGAGAGAGAGAGAGAGAGGAGAGAAGAGAGAGAGAGAGAGAGAGAGAGAGTGTGTGTGTGTGTGTGTGTGTGTGTGTGTGTGTGTGTGTGTGTGTGTGTGTGTGTGTGTGTGTGTGTGTGTAGAGAGAGAGAGAGAGAGAGAGAGTGTGTGTGTGTGTGTGTTGTGTAGAGAGAGAAAGGGGAGGTGGTCGTCTCGGGTTGCAGTGTAGAGGCCTGGCTAGTGCTATTGTTCTCTTGTTGTCGATTCTAACAATGTAGTCCCATTCACTTTTTGTAGTCCCCCTCATACCTCTCACACCTTTCCTTCACACATGCCTTTTTTCCTTCACACCTGTCATTGTTTCACACCTGTTCATAATTAGCATTATTGTATTATGTGTATATAATGTGTAGGCTATATAATGTGTGTGTGTGTGTGTGTGTGTGCGCATAATGATTTGCATAATTCTTACGTTCCATTATTGTTAACAATTGATATTTATGTTTGATTCTCAGTTAGGATTTAAGTTTAGAATATATTTTTCGTGTTCATATGTTAATATATAATCTTCCTTGATACCTACGCAGAAGTAAATAATTATAGGCTAATTTTAGGTCTGCCAACACCTTCCTCTTAACTGATAACTTGGACACGCCCCCTTTCTCGCCCTTCCCTCTCCTCCCTCCCTCCCTCCCTTGCCCCTTCCCTCTCTCTCTCCCTCCCTCCCTTGCCCCTTCCCTCTCTCTTTCCCTCCTCGCCACTTCCCTCCTCGCCACTTCTCTTTCTCTCTCTCTCTCTCTCTCTCTCTCTCTCTCTCTCTCTCTCTCTCTCTCTCTCTCTCTCTCTCTCTCTCTCTCTCTCTCTCCTCTCTCTCTCTCCTCTCTCTCTCTCTCCTCTCTCTCTCTCTCTCTCTCTTCCTAGCCCCTTCCCCCCCTCTCACTCGCTTTCCCCTCGTTCCCCTCCTTCCTTCCCTTCTTCTCTCTCCTTGCCTGTTTTTAGTAGACTGTCAACCTTTTCCTCCCACAGCCTCATCACTCCTCTTTACTCTTTACCCCCATCGGTGTTGACCTCTGCCTGCCCCACAACATCACCTCTCTCGCTCCGTCTAGCATTTTGTTTTCCCTTTCCTATGCTGTGCTCCGTCTGTCTACCATCGCCTTCCCAATCTCCTGTGTCCCTGTGTTGCCCTTCTCGCTGCTTCATATCAAATCCCCTCTCTTCCCTACATGCTTATCCTTACTTCTCTCCCTCCATCCTGTCTCTCCCTTTCCTACCCTGCTGGAGATTATTGGTTTCATCCTCAATTATCTGCCTGCCTTTTGCTGATTATTAATATCCTTTGCCCCCTTCCTAGTCTTTTTTTTTTTCGCCAAATAAACTATCATCTAGCTCTCTCAGTGTTCCCCTAATCCTCATAGCACCTTTTTCTCCTGTTTCCCCTCTTGTATCTCATCCCAGTACCTTCTTTCCTATACCCATCCTATTCTCTTGGTTGTGTTGATTTTTACCCTTCCCTAGCTAACCTATCTTTGCTTTATCATGACCATCCTCTTCCCCAACACTTTCGCCTGTCCTTCGTTCGTCCCACTTGTCTTTCTCACGATCTTCACTACCCTTCACGTATCTCACTACCCTAGTCTTCCTTGCTTTATCATTACCATCCCCTTCCCTGACCCCTTCGTCTGTCCTTCCCACTTGTCTTTCCTCACGATCTTTACTATTCCTCAGTCACGTATATCAATCTCAACCCATAGTTTTCCCTTCCATGGTCCCTCTCGTCTTATCCCAGTATTTTCCTTCTTTTTTTCCCTCCTGATATCCAGTATTTTCTTTTTTTTTTTTCCCTCCTCACCCTCCTCTTGCCTCATCTGTTCTTCTTATCATCTTTTTCGTAGTCTTCCTCTGCCTTATTATCACTCCTGTCTCACTTCTTGTCTTCCCCCTCACTATCTCCTTACTTTCCTTTCCAGATGCCTCCCCCCCCATTCCATTATTTGCATTCCCTACTTGATCCTGTGATTATGTATGAGAATTGGAGGCTTTTGATTCCTCCTGACTATGCCACGAAACAAGCTCCTTCCATACTGGTAGTGTTTCGATGCAATATTTGAAGGACTCACTTACCTCCAATTTCCAGGACTACATCACAGGATTCCCTTAATAAAGAACCAACAATACTAAGTCGATAGGTGTTAAGGACCCCGTGTTGTAGTAAGAAAATTGGAGGAGGTTAGTGAGTCGTTCAAACATTGCCACGAAACACTACCTATATATTGAAGGAGTTTATTTCGTGGCATAGTCAGGAGTAATCAGAAGCCACCAAGTCTCATACACGATCACAGGGTCCTTAAGAGGGTAATTCGCTTTGGTTACTTTGAAGTGCCGTGATTCCTCCAAAGTATCGTCAGGAAACAGGACCAGAAGAGCAAAAATAATGGTGTTCTGTTGCTTGAAGAGTTTGGAGGATTCAGTTGCTCCAGAATTACCAACACAAAATTTCCCCTTAAGTCCCCAACAACCAAACCAAACTTATTCCACCACCTGTCTGGTTTGGTCTGGTCTGGTAGTGTGACTTCGTTGACCTTCTTTGACCCACATTCAGGACGATGGCCCCGACTCTACCTGACTCATCTCCTGCCCTGACCTTATTCACACCCGTTTACCTAAGTCATCTTGCTGACCTGACTCTTCTGCTGACCATATACTCACATGCTGATCTGACCTGATTATTATACTTGTTTGTTCATATCACCCGATGACCTGACTTCATCATCATCTGCTGAACCCAATTTTTGCAGTTGCTGAGCTGACCTGACTTCCCCATATGTGCTGATGCCAACTCGTAGCCTGATTCATCCCCGCTGACTTGGACGTTGCTTGCTGACCTGACTCGTGCCTAATGACCTGGCTTTTGCTTGGGAAAGTTATAAATGCCATCATGACCTGATTTCTTGATAATCGATGGCCAGACGAATAGTGTGATTATCTGACTCTTTGTTGCTGACCTGACTCAAAGCTACTAACCAGACTTATACCCAGTGACCTGACTCATACCTACTGACCTGACTCATACCAACTGACCTGACTCATACCTACTGACCTGACTCATACCTACTGACCTGACTCATACCTACTGACCTGACTCATGACCAACTGACCTGACTCAAGCCCCATTGAAACGATATACCCCACTGGACCTTACTCATACCAACTGACCTGACTCATATCAGCTGAACTGACTCATACCAGCTGACCTGACTCATAGCAGCTGACCTGACTTCTTATACCCACTGACCTACTCTCACCAAATGATCTAACCCATACTCCAACATTTCTTAACTGGAAATATGACACTTTTTTTTCAGTATTTTAGAAGACACCACCATCCTATTTTATATAATTTGTGTGAAGTTATTTTTTCTTGGTAATCATATCTACGAACATTCTTATACGGAATTAGGGAGATGAAGGGGATTATGGAAATGAGGAAAATGATAAAATGATGAATGATGAAAGAGGTGATAAAAGGTCAGGCGAGGGAGATGCATGAGGGGGAAGGAAGGTCAAAAGGTGATAGATAGCATTATGGAGAGGGAGGTAAAGGTAGAGGAAGGGAGGGAGGGAGTGGGAGGGATTAAAGAGTGGAAAGGAGGGAGTAAGGAGGGAGGGAGGGTAAGAGGTGAAGGCATAAAGGAGTGGGAAGGTGCAGCGAAAAGGTATAAGGAGGAAAATACGACAGATGTTGAAGGAGGCAGAGAGAGAGAGAGAGAGAGAGAGAGAGAGAGAGAGAGAGAGGAGAGAGATGAGAGAGAGAGAGAGAGAGAGAGAGAGAGAGAGAAAGAAGATAGAGATAGAGAGAGAGAGACGAGATGTGAGAAGAAAAGTGATAATGAGTTCAGTATACTAAAAGAGACGTGTTTTGTGTGGAGTAATCAGTAGCCCTCCAGAATTCGTAGAACCAAATGATTGTCATGGTTTTTTTTTTTAATGATCATGTACCTTTTTTAATGCCCCCTTTTAGTTTTATTTTACCAGTCTTTTTAATTGCCCCCTTTTGTTTTATTTTCCCAGTCTTTTTAATGCCCCCCTTTGTTTTATTTTCCCAGTCTTTTTAATGCCCCTTTTGTTTTATTTTCCCAGTCTTTTTTAATGTCCCCTTTTTGTTTTATTTTCCCAGTCTTTTTAATGCCCCCTTTTGTGTTTTAATATGCCAGTCTTTTTGTTTTAATATGCCAGTCTTATTAATGCCCACTTTTGTTTTAATATCCCAGTCTTTGTTGTACTTCTATAGAATCCAAAATATAAGAGCAACATTATGGGTCCACCATATGCAACCACTACATCAATTGCTGAGTGTGTGTGTGTGTTGCATTCGGGCATGATATATCCTGGTATTGGGAGGTTTGCAACACGGATTCCTTAACTTTATCTTTCTGCAATCGAATAACATTAATAACTGAGCTTCTGTACTTCTTGTGGCGTGGGATTATTGTGGGTGGAAAAAGAGATTGTGCTAATAAGTATTTTTATTATTCATAATTAATTAATGAAGGACTGCTTGTGTATTCATTCGTAGGTGAGTATTGAAAGTTCGAGTATACATGTGTGTGTGTGTGTGTGTGTGTGTGTGTGTTGTATATGCGTGTAAATACTTTGCGCTGCTGCGGGGCCCTGATGCTGTGATATCCTATGTACAGGCAGGTCAGGTGTTGTCGTCATTCAGGTGTCTGGAACTCATTAGTTAATTGAAGGTGATGCCATCTCTGCGCTGCTGCTCGGCGATTTCGAGGAGTTTATGCACGTGGGCGGGGGAGGGGGTGGTCAGTGGGGATGAGTGGGGATTCTGGCCTGTACCCGAACTCATCAGCAACGTAGTTGACCTGAGCAACAGTGCCGTCGGGAAGGGTGAAGCTGAAGGGGAGAGAATGAACAATTATGAGCCAAGGTGATGATAAAAAAACGACTGAAGGGAAAAGAACAAAAAAATAATTAGTTACCGGTAATTAATATATAAATATGAAGAAGGAAAGAGATATAGATAAAAGAACCTATTTGATCGATAGTGAGAAGTTTGTGTTTATACAGTCACGAACCTGTTCAAGTAGGTCAAAACTTTATCGGGAAAATTGAGACTACTATACTTCCTCTCATTATGTTGTCTCAAAGCAGCACCTATATATCCTATACTTATGCAGTCCTCGCCTGGGTAAAGTTGGACTGTACCCTACCCTAAAAATTCGTTGATAAGGGAAAGGAACACAGCAGTAGGAACAAAGATCGAGCAAGCTGGTATTGAGAAGACAACGTAACAGGAAGAGAAAGAATAGATATAAGTGAAGCAAGTTCGTCTGCCACAAAAACAACAACTAAATGTTACTTTATTTGAGTTCTTACGTTGTTTTTTTTTTCTTTGGTATGAACTTCAGGACAAGTGATAATGAACGTTCTATTGACTAAAACCCATATAAAGGGAACTCAAGTTGGTTATTCTTATGAGGAGGACAAATCTAAGCAACCCAATGGCATCTCTGGAATACAACAAGAATCCAGGACAGATCTATATAGAGAGAGAGCCAGGTTACTTGATGAGAAACAAAATTACAGCTGGAGTGATAGGAAATTGACTAAAAAAAAAAACAACCTGGCTGGGAGGAAGGGAGGAAGCTGGGTGGGATAAAGTCTTGCTGCAGATGAAAACAAAATTACAGCTGAAGTGATAGGAAATTGACTAAAAAAAACAACCTGGCTGGGAGGAGGAAGCTGGGATTATTAAAGTCTTGCTGCATACAGATGAAAAACTTGTTAACCATTGTATTCTGTTTCTCTTACCTGACCATTGTATTCTGTTTCTCTTACCTGACCATTGTATTCTGTTTCTCTTACCTGAAGCCTCCGTTCATGTTTGCTCTGGCCCTGGGTGCCTGGAACTCCGACCTTCTGCGTTTCGATGCCGTTGCTGGTCTGGAACCTGTACTGGAAATTGCCGTCACCGTTGTCGGAGCGCTCGTCCACGATGACTGTGGCTTCTTGGTCCCTGGGGTCATACTGGGGCAGGGCTACGGCAACCACCACCAGGCAGGAGAGTACCAGCTGCACAAAAAGTAGAGGTCGTATTTAGTTTGAGTCGTAGCTAGATGTTCAGGAAGAGTTCGTACTTAGGTTGAGGTGTAGCTGGACAGGGAGAGGTCGAAAAAAGAGGTCGTACTGAGTTTGAGTCGTAGATGTTGAAGGAAGAGGTCGTTATTAGGTTGAGTCGTAGCTAGATGTTCAGGAAGGGTCGTACTTAGTTTGAGGTGTAGCTGGACAGGGAGAGGTCGTGGTCGTAATAAACCTTGAGTCGTAGATGTTCAGGAAGAGGTCGTTATTAGATTGAGTCGTAGCTAGATGTTCAGGAAGAGGTCGTTATTTGGTTGAGTCGTAGATGTTGAAGGAAGAGGTCGTTATTAGGTTGAGGTGTAGCTGGACAGGGAGAGGTCGTGGTCGTAATAAACCTTTAGTCGTGTGTATAAATAAGGATTGAAAGTGGAACACGGGTTAGCATAAGTGGTGTAGAGGATTGAACAGAGAAAGACTGCAAGTAGAATGATAGAATGTACAAGCTGGTAGGATGAAACACTGGTTAACATGAGTAGTGACACCAACAGGGAAAGACAAATATTGAGGTTATGGTCAGTTGTATAAAGGGCATCTATACCGAGGGGCGGGAGTGGGCTGTGGGTTGATGACAGACAATAAAAAACATCAGTGTGAATGAAGTAATTATCTCAACAAAAACTATCAGGTAACATACAGATTGACTAAGACAATTGCAGAGAGTTAGTTGTTTTTGTGGTACGAGTGAAAGTGACCAGGGAACGACGAGGGGGTTGGCAGGGCGGCGGATGAAATGATTGGTGAAACTAGATAGATGTGTAATAGGAGGGAAATAATAAATAAAGTAATAAAATATACATTCAATTTTGTTTCAAGATGCAGTTTTGTTAATTAAAAATTTCTTGGGTTCGTTGCATGTAACTTTTAATTAACATGACCTCGTTGCAATTAATGGTATAAATTGAGAGATAAAAAACTCATCAGTCCCATTGAAAAATAGAAAGTTTTAGTCAGGTACAGTACTCCCTTCCTTTAAATAGAATTAGAACCAATAAGGCAGGCAGATGTAAGGAACCAGATTGACGGAGGGAAAAAAAAAAATCTTTTGACATTCTCCTCCAGTAGTATTAGGAAGATGAGGTCAGAGAAGGGAAAGAAACCCGTTGCGACCTCCACCTCCCCTGAATCCGGGATGTGTGACGTCAGCGAAAGGTATGAAAGAGAGAGAGAGAGAGAGAGAGAGAGAGAGAGAGAGAGAGAGAGAGAGAGAGAGAGATGAGGAGGAGAGGGAGAGAGAGAGAGAAAGAGAGAGAGCAGAAGAAAATAATCCCTGACAAACTATCTAACTATCGGTTGTGGTGTGTCTGGGGAACTCACGAATTTCATGTTGTTGTCGAAGTGAGGACGGAGGGGACGATGATGTTTCCCTCCAGAAGACCAGCTTATATATACCCGCGTCGAGGCCAGGACATGTATGCAGGCAGGCAGGCAGGCAGGCAGGGGGTGGGTGGGTGGGTTGGGGTGTGGGAAAGAGGGTGGAGGAGGAAGAGAAGGAGGTGATGGAGGAATGTGAGTTGGTTCAAAGAGTGGGAAGGGAAGGGTGGAGGCAGGGGGAAGGCCAGAAAAGGGGACAAGCATGCATACAAACAGGATACTAACCTATAGTGTAAGTAAAAAGATAGAGAAGATACTAAGGTGTAGACAGACAGGCAAGCAAGCAGAGAGACAGTCGTAGTAGTAAGCAGGTTAACAAGCAGGTACACCTCTACACAGGTAAAATGTCAAAGAGGCAAGTAAACAAACAGAAAGAAGACATATGGAAATAGAAACCACCATAAGAGTAAAGTAGAATAATCAGCAAATAATATGAAAAACAAAAACAATGTATAAAAAAAAAGTGAGGATAGAGGAAGTGGGCGTGACTAAGGGGCAGGTAAGGTGATGAGAGAAGAGAGTGGGGGGTAGGGTGGGTGCATGAGCGGGGGGGGGGGGACACGGGCGGGGTCAAAAGAAGCACGCTCAGTGAAACGCTAAACTTGTTAGAGGCGTGGAGGGGGACGAGAGGAGGCGAAGGTAGAGAAAGGGAATAGAATAAAAGCTAGGTATACGAGGTTGTTGCATGTTGGTGACGGGTTTTTTAGAGTAATAAATGTGTCGTCGAGTACTCGGTGGAAGAGTGTTGGATAAAGCCTGAGAGAGTGATTCAATTGAGTAAACGAGGGTGAAGCTATAATGTGGATGAGATGAAATAAATGTGTAGGTTAGAAGAGTGTTGGATAAAGCCTGAGAGAGTGATACAATAGGCGAGCCCACACTTTGAGTGATGTTGCCAAATGGTGATCTATTTTTATTTGCGACCTTTTAAGTGCTGGACATGGGTAACTTAGTTAAATTTCATACCTTATTTTACACTAGAAAATTAGCGTTCTAGTTCACGACCTTTTACTTAAATGTATACAAAAATACATACTTTTGTGTTTTCGCATAATATATGCTGAATATACTATATTTTTCATATAAATTAGTAAATAATAAAAGTCGAAATGTGTGCATTAAGCGGCTTTCATGAACTGCATGAGTATAACAGCCTACAAATATTAACAATTGTATTTAGCATGACCCATACCATGAAGCGGAAAATGTTGAAATGCCATATTTTCACATTTATTAGCATTAGAAATATGCATACCTTGCGCTGGCAGGGCCTCCATGAGCTCCGAAAATATTACCCTAGAATCGAGCCAGTTTTACCCTAAATTACTGTATTACCCTAAAAAATCGGCAACATCGTAACTTTGAATAATGTAATGCATTATTACACAGTCATTTAGGATCATATATAAGAAAAAACTAAAATAAATTCTATTTGTAAAGATCATCATGTTTATCAGCGAAAGAAAAACTTAGGGTATCTGGGTTATGCCCCAATACACTGCATTATGGATAATTTGATGGGTTCAGCAAAATTGTAAAGCAACGTAAATATGTAGCCTCAGTATTAATTAACTTTCAACTTTCTTTTCATGTCTACAACAGCTTTGTGTACTATTCTTAATTTTCGATAGATTTTGACATATAAAATATGTTTTGCCTATGAATTACCCTAAAATTACCCCAAATTAAGCCTTACCCTAAACACTACCCTAAAGAGGATCTAATTACCCTAGTTTAGGGTATTTTACCCTAAAATGGAAGCACTGGGTGCTGGGTTGGTTTGTTTACGTGTTGCTGCAGCAGCGGAGACCGTATCGTATGGACACCAATATATTATCAACATCTTATTGTGATTTAGTACTGTTACTATCATTGACGACGTAAAATGTAAAATAAAATTATAAAAGGCCTGTATAAGTTTGTATATCATTCTAATTTTGTTATCTTTGCGTATAATCGGACTAAAAAGCCTCTTCTGAAATAATAGGATATATATTTTTATTCATGGCTGTATTCGTATGAAAATAAGTCCAAGATAAGTTAAAAATATGTAAAAAATATTGAATAAGTTATAATAAGTCGTTCCACAATAGGAAGCCCAATACAACTTTGCCCGACATAGGACATTTTTTCCAGCCTAGAAATCGCCATCAAAATGCCGTTTGGCAACTCGTATTAAAGTGTGGGCTCGCCTATTGAGGTAAACGAGGGTGAAGCTGTAAGGTGGATGAGATAAGATAAATAGTAGAAAGATGCATGTGAAGGGGATGAGTGAAATTGTTGTTAGGGGTGGAATTGAAAAGATAATGTAAGGGGAAGGGGAATTCAGAAGACTGGAAGACGAGGAAGTGGTGAAGGAATAAGAAGGAGGAGGAGGAGGAGGTGAAGGAATAAGAAGGAGGAGGAGGAGGTGAAGGAATAAGAAGGAGGAGGAGGAAGAGAAGGAATAAGAAGGAGAAAGAGGAGAAGGAATAAGAAGGAGGATCGAGGAGGAGAAGCAATAAGAAGGAGGAGGAGGAAGAGAAAGGAATAAGAAGGAGGATCGAGGAGGAGAAGAAATAAGAAGGAGGATCGAGGAGGAAAAGGAAAATGAGTGATGAAGGATTAGAGTGGAAGGGAAAGGTCAGAGGTGCATGAGGTAAGGGGAACGAGGAGGGGGATAAGGGAGTATAAAGTGCTTAAGGTGAGGGAGGGGAAGCAGGAAGACACAGGGTTTTTTTTTTATATTAAGTAACACAAGGTCAGACTGTGGTAAAGCAGAATTTCAGTTCAGTAATAAGACAGTGGTTCGACCCCTTATATTCCGACATACCGTAGGCCACTTAGTATCATGGTCGATCGATTTCCTTCTAACTCCACGACTCCAAGTGGCTCCTGTCTTCACCTTGAATCTGTTTTATAAGTATGATGTGTTGTATTTATCTACGTGGACATTTTCTTACTTCT
>JAWQEG010005601.1:0-26031 GCA_033782935.1 Petrolisthes cinctipes
AAGAGGAGATGAAAGTGGTAAGACGGGAACAACACCACCAACAACAACAACAACAAACCTGGTAGTATAATTTGAGGTTGAGAAATGTGGGTTGTGAAGATGATAGAGCAACGTTTGATGATGCAGAATTCTGTACATGCATGCTAAACTAAGAAAGAGTACAAAGTTAAGGACAGGGAGTTTTAAGAGGCAGAGGAGTAAAGGAGGGTGTGGAAGAAGGAGAGAAGAGGTAGGGTAGGTGTGATTGGGATAGGTATATAGGAGGGAAAGAAAGATCGAAAAAATGGAGGATAGACAGAGAAGAGAAGAGTGGTTAAGATTGGAATTAAAGATAGATAAAGGATGGTAGACTGTGAGGACAATAAAGTGAAGGAGGGAACGAAGGAAAGAAAAGTGGATAGATAAACATGAGAAAGATGAAAATAATGAAGGTGATTAAGATAGAATAAATGGAAGAGATGAAGAAGGATGATGGGGGAGGAAGGTGAGGGAGGTGGCCGAGGTTGGAGGAGGTGAAGAGGGAGAGCGAGGGAGAGGTGAGCAAGGTTGAGGGAGGGAGGGAGGGAGAGAATGTTGACAATGCTGAGAAACGGGCAGGTGTCTCAGGTAGGGAGGGAGGGAGGGAGGTAAGGAGAGTTGAAGGAGGGAGGGAGGGAGTTAAGGAGGGAGAGATGGGGGAGAAGAGATAAATGAGTGTAGGAGTAAGGGAGTAATGAAGGGAGAGAGAACATCACGGAAAGAGGAAGAATAAGGAGAGAGAGAGAGAGAGAGAGAGAGAGAGAGAGAGAGAGAGAGAGAGAGAGAGAGAGAGAGAGAGAGAGAGATGCACGCAAGCAGGTAGAGGAAGAAACAGAAAGAAATGACTGAAAGACACACAGAATATGAAGGGAAGGATACAAAAAATGAATGAAGGAAATCTGGAATGCAAAGGTTACAAAGAAAGGAAGGAACAAATATAATGAGGGAGGAACAGAGAGAATGAGGGAAGACCAGAGAATGGGGAATGAACGAATAGTACGATGGAGCACAATGATTAAATGAGGAACAGATCATGAGGGAAGAAGGAAAAGAATGAGAAACAGTGAGTGAATGAGGGAGGGACAGAGAATGAATGAGGAGGGACAGAGTGAATGAGGGAGGAACGAAAAGAATGGGGAACAGTGAGTGAATGAGGAGGGACAGAGAATGAATGAGGAGGAAGAATGAATGAGGGAAGAACAGAAAATGAGTGAGGGACAGAAAATGAGTGAGTGACAGAAAATGAGGGAGGAACGAAAAGAATGAGGAACCGTGAGTGAATGAGGGAGGGACAGAGAATGAATGAGGGAAGAACATGCAGTGAACGAGGGACAAACAAAAAAAATGAGTGAAGTAGAGAGAGACGTACAGTGGCCAGGAAAGAGATGCAACGATAATCACCAACGTTTACAATGTGAGAGGTTAAATAGATTTACAGATAAAGGGGAAGACAGATGAAGTATTGATAGAGAGTAAGAAAGAGTTATATAATTATACTGATTATTACAGAGGTATGTGTGCTGACTGACGTATATAGATTCAGTATATTATATATAAGACATTTAAAACTTCTTCCTTCTGTGAAATTATAAATGTTTAAGTAGCCTAAAATTTAACTTACAGTAACTACAGGTAACTTTAATAAGTGTCCCCGATTGAAGTTACTCTTAAGATTCATGAAAATATGTCATGTGCAAATTTCATGCAATTATAATTCTGATATATTGTGCATCATGTATTGAAGTAAACTATGAGAAGCTGTTTAGTATCAGTGCTTCCCCAAAGACTCATATTCACCTCTACACGTATACGGTTCTACTTCAAACAGTCTGAGTTGGGACTTGGGAGTAGTAACTATAGGCAATGGGAGATAAAAAAAAAAATGCATTCTTTGACAATAACGGTATGGAAGTGCATGACATTATGTACACAATTTAATACACTGTTTCCTATATAATTTATTCTTCGATATATCTTGAATTAATTAATCAAGAGGAAGAGAAAAGACTATTGGTTGTCACTGACTGTGGAAATTGTTTTTTGTAATTCCCTTCATACTTCTCATATTAAGCAGTTATTATTATTCTCTCATTATAAATAATTACACTGTTAGTATTTCATAGTCACCTGCCATTAGGATATATATATAAATATATATTAAATGTAACATCCAATTATCATACATCTGCTGTTCAAATTCAGTCCTTATCAAGGAACAACATCCTATACTTACCGACCTACTTGGTGAACTAAAAGAAAAGTGGGCGGCGGCCTTATTGTTATACACCCGGGTGGGTAAATTATGCTCCCTGAGTGGCCCAGAGTTTGTTTACCTCGGGGGCGTCATTAAGCTCGCTGTGGGGCGCGCCTCATTAGCCTAAGAGTTATATTTTTATTATTCCTCTTTATTGCTGCGCGGCGCTCAACCATTTTCCGGTTATTTGGGAATATTTACGGATGTTGAAGATGAGGTTTATAGTCTTAACAGCGGCGGCCGGTTATTACGCTCAGTTACGGATATTCAATTAAAGTGCAAGTCGTGTTTTATTATGGTGTTTGAGGAGGGCGGGAAGTGGACCCAACATTCCCGCTACCACTTGGGTTTCACGCTATACGAGGGTTTACTCCGCCCTGCCATAATGTCCACCCACTACTGATAAACATAGATACACCACATTCTTATCCAGGATCGCTCAGTTTTTTTCACATATCTACCTCGGTACAGTACACGGGTATACGTATGGTACAGTACATGCAGTTGCTGAGCAGGGGCAGTGTATAGGGACAGTCGGGGAAGTGCATTGTACATTCAACTGGTTTCTGTGGCATCTAAGTTATGAAGCAAATGAAGAATTAATAATAAACATATTACATCGGATTTATATACCAAATTCGTACCATCCAAAATTCATCACCTGGAATATGATACCCTATACTGTATATAGTCACCATTCATATATTGTTTGTACGGGATATAATTATGTTGAGCACTGAGTGAGTTACCAGAAGTAGCCGTGTCCTCCAGTCATGTGTGCGGGTGTAGTTTTCCCATGGAGACTGTATACTGTACATACTATGGATTGGGGTCTTGATTGATGTGACGAGAATTCAGTACAATTGAAGAATTATGATGATTACAGGAAAACTTGCGATTAACTCGATTAATAGAATACTATGGCGTAGTCTTAAAATAATTGAGATTGTGACATTTATGAATGTAGGCCCTACGTATGTATGCATGTGTTAGCATACAGTGTGAGGGTACAAGAGGATGCAAGCATATAAATAAAGCTATGACTATAATAAGCATCATCATTATTATCACAACCATTATCATCATTGTCATCTCAACATCAATAACACTATACTATCATATGAACACAGTACAAATGACAACAATTATGCCACTATAAAAACAAATAACTAAACAATACCACCAATACTATCACTATATACTAACTAACTTTGACTACACCTGTCCCTTTGTCAGACCCGTGCCCGATGTCTCAGAGGAACCTGCCTGCCTCCTTCTGGAACAGCCACTACCACGCTGGAGTGTCTGGGTACGGTGGGGCGGGGGGGTCTGTGGGGCTGGCGGGACACGAGGCACTCTACCCGGACTACTCGAGTCTACACGGCCTCCACCAGAGTGATCCTTGGGCATACAACTTTACCGGACAGTACCCACATCACCGCTCCATGGCTGACTTCACCTACATGCCTTCATCATCAAGGTGAGATACACGTCATACCATTCAGACTGCATACACAACTTTAAGCTTCTTATTCATACTACATGAATTTACAAACGAATTGGAGAGTACTCTTCCTGTCTGCAACCTCTTTCCTTTCTTTCTACGAATTGCTAAAGGCATCGAGTTCTGATCACGAAGTATGTGAAGGTGAGGAACATTACGGGATGTAAGCAACTATAAGAATTATTCATTGTTTTACACGTCATAAAAAGAAGGAAAATTTGTGGTACTTGGATGTGTGAACAATTTTGCATTCACATGCTTACTGTACATTTACTCATACATTGTTTTCATAAAACAAATTTGCACATATATATGTTGGTTTCTCCTCAACTACTTCTTTTAGGATAATCCCCCACTTCCCTCCCTCGGATATCTTTCCGTAAGATTGCTTTCTTACATTCATTTCTTTAGGCCTCTCCCTTTCTTTCACATAATTTTTCCCTTCTCTTATCCCACTTCTCTCCGTTTCCCCAGGTCCTTTTTCTTCCTTCCTTAAGCCCTTTCTCTCCTTCCTCTCATACACGTCTTCTCCGTCTAACCCGTGCCTCTCTCCGCCCCCAGGTACCCCCACAACTACTCCCCCCCTGTTGATGGGTCGCCCCCGCCTACCCCAGTGTGTGGTGGGGAAGGCTGACCCCCTGGACCCCCACCCCACGCCTACACGACGAAATGACCTTTGACCCTGCCGCCTACACTCACCACTTCTCTTCCATGTCAGGTCAGTTGTTGGGTCACAAGTCATTCTAAATTCTAAATGGGCACCACAGGTGATATTTATTGTATCCTAAAGATCTTTAACCAAAGTAATACTCGATATGAATTTCTTATTCATGGTATTAATTTTTCATTCAATGTATATTATCAATATTGTTATGAACCGGGTCGGAATTCAAGAAGATTTTAACGTCCTCTGTATGTAATAAATAAAAAAAAAAAAAAAAAAAAAAAAAAAAATAACTTCCAATGTTGGTTGGTGATATCACTACTTTTGATAGGACGTCATAAACCTCAACATGGATAACACAAAATACAAACTGTATATATTGGCATCAGCCCTGAGCCTTGAGGATCTCCGCTGCACACAAACATCAAACTAGATTTCATTTCATTAGACTATAGTGCACAAAAGTTCGTTTCCTCAGCCAACCATAATATTACTGAATCACCTGTATGTGGCTCGAATGAATAAACAATAAAGGATAAATGGTAAAGTGTGTTTTGTCATTTGAACGAACCACAGCGAATTTGGTCATATTGTGGCTCTAACTTATAGGGAATGAACTTTTGTGAACCATAGTACGTAATCTTCAAAGTTAGTTAATAGTTAATAAAAAACAATGCATATAGTAATAAATGTGTTATTCCACTATCATTCAGCCAATTTCTATATAGACATAAACGTTATACGACCAATTTTTAGCATTTTCTCTTTGATTATAAATTTTTATGAGGAATGTTATCAAATTGAGTGAAGTGACATCTATTGAGAGAGAGAGAGAGAGAGAGAGAGAGAGAGAGAGAGAGAGAGAGAGAGAGAGAGAGAGATGTAAATAGGAAGAGAAAAGAAAAAGTGGAAATATAAGAGAGAGAGCGAGAAGGAAATAAAAAAAAGTGGAAATATAAGAGAGAGAGAGAGAGAGAGAGAGAGAGAGAGAGAGAGAGAGAGAGAGAGAGAGAGAGATTGAAACGACCACTTTGTAACGGAAAGCCAAGAATTAGTGTGGGATTTCGGACAATTTTCCTCCTAACCTCTCACTCAACACAGAGAGGAGGGATGTGTGTTCGAATGCATCCACCTGACCGTGACCAAAGCTTAATTAAAATGTATATGGTAACTTTAAGATTGACGAAGATATAAGAAAAGGTAAAATAAAAGCAAAGGAAGAATAAATAGCTGGGGAAAAGAGATTGGATATATACAGTAGGCAGGCAAAAAGAAGAGAGAGAGAGAGAGAGAGAGAGAGAGAGAGAGAGAGAGAGAGAGAGAGAGAGAGAGAGAAATAAGAAGAGAAATGAGGGGTAAATATGAAAAGAAAAACGAGAAAAAGTGTAAATATAGGAGAGAGAGAGAGAGAGAGAGAGAGAGAGAGAGAGAGAGAGAGACGAAGCCAGAGTCAGGGCAGGGATTGGAAAGAGGTCTGTGATGGGACAATTACATGCAATAACGGCACTACCATCATTTGTCACCCCTCAGACCCCATTCTCTCTCTCTCTCTCTCTCTCTCTCTCTCTCTATTTACCTCTCTCTCTCTCTCTCTCTCTCTCTCTCTCTCTCTCTCTCTCTCTCTCTCTCTCTCTCCTATATTTCAACTTTTTCTTTCCTTTTCATATTTACCTCTCTCTTTTCTCTTCCTATTTACCTCTCTCTCTCTCTCTCTCTCTCTCTCTCTCTCTCTCTCTCTCTCTCTCTCTGACCTTTTATACTTTATCCTTAACTCTCATCTCATTCCCTTCCTCCCTTTCTCCTTCTTTATTTCCATTTCCTTCCTTCTTTCCCTCTTTCTATTACCTTCCCTCACTCTTCCCCTTATTCATTATTTCAATCTCTTTCCCTCCCTGCATCCCTCCTTCTTCCTCTCTCTTGTTATTCCCCCCTCTCTTCATCTTTCCTTTAATTATTCATTCTCTCCTCCTCCTTCTTCTTCTTCTCTCCCTCATATACCTTCTCCTTCCTCTCCTCTCCTTCCTGTCCTTTTCACCTCTCCACAATTCCCTCCCTCTTTCTCTCCCTCCTCCTCTCCTCCCTCTCCCTCCTTCCTTTTTCTTCTCTCCCTAATACCTTCTCCTTCCTCTCCTCTCCTTACCGATTCCTTCCTGTCCTTTTCACCTCTCCACAATTCCCTCCTCTTTCTCTCCCTCCTCCTCTCTCTCCCTCTCCCTCTCCCCTCCCAACTGTGTGTTTATTGCATTCCTTCCTGTTAATCCCTCTCACTCCCCTCAATGAGATTATATTCACTGAGGGGGAGGAGGTATATGGGAGGGAGGGAGGGAGGAAGAGGGAAGGAAAGGCAGAAATCGGTAGATATAGATAGCTAGATAGATCGATAGATAGATAGATAAAAAGATTGGTAGTTAGGTAAATATAATATAGATAGATAGACATAGAGCATAGAATTTAAATACCTATATAAATACAGATAGAGATAGATAGATAGATCGATATAAAAAATAGGTATGTAAGTAAAAAGAATATAAATAGATAGATAAAAAGATAGATAGATAAAAAGATAGATAGATAGATAAAGTAAGAGTCGATGGAAGGTGACATATGAAGAAAACTCTGTGTGTGTGTGTGTGTGTGTGTGTGTGTGTTTACAGTGATGCTATGAACTCCTAAAGGGCTAACAAAGAATGGGACTGGAGTTTTTGTCGTGTTAAGGGGAATAAATACAGTGTTGGTAAATTTGGAGCAAACTGTTTCCTCCAAACTATTCCAAGCAACAGGATACAATTATTATTTTTGTTATATACTAGTGTACAGTCGGCAGCATAAGTTCCCTTCATTTCCACCTGTGTATGTATGAGATAGAGTGATGATGTAACACAACTTCAATACAGAGATGACAGATACACCTCTTATATGGTAAATTACATATGTTGTTAGTATAGAAACTGGTTTAGAATGCAACTATCTGGTCACATTAATATTATTAGGTAAAGTCACGAGCACTAATAAGTATACAGCTTTGGTTGAAGCTTTGAACACTCCAATTCACCAACGAACTAATTCCAGTGGAGATCTTATTGTGCTTATATTTACTGTCTCTAGGTATTCGAAGCACACCTGAATACTTATTAGTGCTAGTGACTGTACATGAGATGGACGCGAATTTATGTTGCCGGCTGTACATACATCTCAGAGTCAACCAATGTCATACCCCTTGCCACCAGAGGCCATTGTCAGAGTCGTATATCTTGCATTTAACTCGTCGGGTTTATATTTTCCTTTATGACTATATGGAGGACATTCGCAACTAGAATTCCCACGAGAACTATGTATGTATGTATGAGAGACGAAAAGTATACACGAATACTCCACCACAAGCCCAACGATGACATAAATTTTTAGTTGTATATAGACCATGATTAATGTTTCTGGTTATACAGCAGCCTGCACAAACGAGTTACCGACCTGAAATACCTGCTAATCTTCACTTCCTCTAAACACGAATCATAAGAACACCATTTAATATAAAGATAATCAATGAGATGCACGAAAAGAATAATATTGGAATTAAGACCATATTTCCAGTCAACAAATCATAGTACTTCACATCCTAACAAGTGTCTTCCTCTCTTCATCCCTCCCCTGTTGGTGTGTAAGAGAGAGAGAGAGAGAGAGAGAGAGAGAGAGAGAGAGAGAGATCTAAGGACATGCAGCAAGCCACAACAACACGAGCAGACCGAGACATAAAAGGCCACAACAACACACACACACACACACTACTGATCCGGGACTGGTCAATTCAAGCGTAAACATATGAGAGAGAGAGAGAGAGAGAGAGAGAGAGAGAGAGAGAGAGAGAGAGAGAGAGAGAGAGAGAAATGGTATGTCTTATCTTAAAACTTGTGCATGTGAGAGAGAGAGAGAGGAGAGAGAGAGAGAGAGAGAGAGAGAGAGAGAGAGAGAGAGAGAGAGAGAGAGAGAGAGAGAGAGAGAGAGAGAGAGAGAGAGAGAGAGAGAGAGAGAGAGAGAGAGAGAGAGAGAGAGAGAGAAAAAAAAAAAAAATTGTATAATATCTTTTCTTAAACCTTGTGAGAGTGAGAAAAAAAAAATTAGTATAATGTATTTTCTTAAACTTTGTGTGTGTGTGAGAGGGAGAGAGAGAATGGGGTGAGTGGACGAGGAGGGAACCAAAATATTTATCCAGGCGAATCGTCAATGTGTCCACGATCTTGTATACTGCCCAGGGAGGGAATTTGTGTGTGTGTGTGTGTGTGTGTGTGCCTTTATTTGTAGTGGTCTTGGTGAAATGGTATAATATATTTTTATAATCTTTGAGAGAGAGAGAGAGAGAGAGAGAGAGAGAGAGAGAGAGAGATCAAAGGAGCACCAGTATCAGCCATCAATTATCACACATCAGAGCTCAGCGGGGAGTGAGGGAGGGAGTGACGGACAGATAGGGAGGAAGGGAGGCATGTACAGTACAGCAAGTGGGAAGTAGGAGAGAGAGAGAGAGAGAGAGAGAGAGAGAGAGAGAGAGAGAGAGAGAGATATGGGTTGAAGGAGAGCGTGAGAGAAAATAGGATGATGAAAGGAGGGAGAGATAAGAATGATTTTTTTAAGGAGAGATAAAACGGGTCGAGTTAAGAGAGACAGATAAGAAGCGGGCAAAAAACAAAACAAAAACAAAGTGAAAGAAAACAAGGGAGAGATATTAGGATAGGTATAGGATAGAAAGATAATAATTAGACAGGAGTGTGTGAAAAAATAAGAAAAATCAGAGAGAGAGAGAGAGAGAGAGAGAGAGAGAGAGAGAGAGAGAGAGAGAGAAGGGTATAGGGAGGAAGTAGTGACCAGCATACTAAATGAGGAAGGAGGGAAGGAACTATAGCCTGGGAATAATAGAGAGTCAATCAGCAAGGGAAGGAGAACAAGGATGGTCAAGGAAAATTTAAATGTATCAGGAATGAATGAAAGACAGAAACAGGGAGAGAATGAAATAGGTGAGGAAGAGAATGAATAGAGAGAGAAATAGGGAGAGAATGAAATTGGTGAGGAAGAGAATGAAGAGAGAGAAACAGGGAGAGAAAGAAATAGGTGAGGACGAGAATGAATAGAGAGAGAAATAGGGAGAGAATGAAATTGGTGAGGGGAGGGAGGGGGGCATGAAGAAGCTGGAAGAGGAAGAGAATGAATGGAGAGAGAAACAGGGAGACAAAGAAATAGGTGAGGGGTGGGAGGTAGCATGAAGAAGTAGAAGGGGGAAGCGAGTGAAAAGGGAGAGATAGCGAAATTGAGGAAGAAGCAAAGAAGATATAGTACATTATAATAAAGGAAATGTTAATATCATATTAAAGCATAAATACATGGGAAGGGAGGAAAGATAAAAGAGGTGGAGGAGAAGAAGGAGAGAGAATACTAATAGATTGAATTAGTTCCCTGCTTGGTTGATTGAGAGAATTGATTGATGTGTTTGCCTGATTAATTGATGATGAAATAGAAAAAGAAAACACGAAAGGGGGGGGGGGATACGATAGATTCTTAACTAAATGTGAGAAAAAAAGGATTAGAGGAAGGAGAGAAGAATGAAGGGGATTTAAAGATGCCCGAAAAGTAAGGGAAACAGAGAGGGAGTGGGGGAGGGATGAAGGAGATATAGAGACAGAGAGTGGGAGTGAAGGAGTGAGAGAGGAGTGAGGGAGGCATGAGGACAGATAGAGGGAGGAATGTATTCTGACAGACTGGTTCCCACGGTGCCACACTTCTGACTCCCTCCATCTCTACGTACAATACCTCTCTCTCTCCCTCTCTCTCTCTGTGTGTGTGTGTGTGTGTGTGTGTGTGTTATAAGGATACGAAACTATATCCATTCTTTCCCCCATATCACTTCTCAATCCGATCTAAGCAAACATATATGGAAAACATTCATGGCTGTAACCGGGACTGTAAACAAGCTGACAATTGTTCTCTTCCCACAGGACTGGAAGGAGCTGGGGCGTCACAGGAGGGCAGCAAAGACCTCTACTGGTTCTGAACTCACTCATCGTAACTCAGCCAACAACAGGAAGCATCAGTGTAGCATTCATCACGACCAACACTGACCCCCTTCACTAACCTAAGCTACGAATATACAGTATATATAAAAAGATGCTCAGACTCCATAAAGTATAGGGCTAACCACTTCCAGCATCCATCATCATACACCTCAGTCACCCACAGAACCTCCACTACCTCCAGTATAAATCAGTGTGGGACTCATCATCTCCAAAACTCTCTGTATGCAGAATTATATAAAAAAGAAAAAGAAAAGAAGGGAAGAAATTTTGTGGGATAATGTTATAGAAATAGTTAATGTTTATTTTTTTTTATATCGGTAAGGATTATCAACATTTTTGTTATTACTGTTATTATTATTATTATTATTATTAATAATAATATTATTATTATTATTATTATTATTATTTTATTAATCAGGCTGTGTTTGTAGGACTCAGTGTCACCTCAACCCACCACACCTTACCTACCATGGACCGAGTTACCTGACCTCAAAAATATTCTGACTCCTCCTCCCCTTCTCTCTTTCTCTCTCTTATCCGTTGCTCATTCACTACCACCCACTTCCTTCCACAATTACATTCCCACTGGTAATCATATATAGTTACAATCACGTAGTACCATTAAGCTATATGAACTCTAAATTGTATATATTTCCCAGTCATATACCTTGGCGACCCCCACTATAAAACAGAATGATGAAATACTTAAAATACTTCTTCTCACACCAACATTTATTCTACATTATGCTTTTTTAATGATAGATTTTTTTTTCTGGTGCAATTTTTTTTTTTTTTATGGTACTGAGGGTGGTTGGGTGTTTTGGTGGTGGTGAAGGTGAAGGTGGTGATGATGATGGTGACGGAAGTGTTGAGGATAGTGGTGATGAAGAGACAATGGTGGTAGTGGTGAGTAAATAATAATGATGGTGATATTGGTATTGAGGGTGGGTGATAGTGGTGGTGATGATGATGAGTGATAGCGAAGGTGATGGTGATCGAAAGTCGTTGTGGTGTGAGATATAGTGGTGAGAGATAATGATGGTGATAGCGAAGGTGATAGTGAGAGATAATGTTGGTGATAACTGGTGATGGTGGTAGTGGCTGAGACGGTGAGAGATAATAATGGTGATGGAGGTGATGGTGGTCGTGGGCTGAGGTGGTGTTGGTTAGTGTTGGTGATCGTGTTGGTTGCTGATGATGTTGACAGTTAAGCAGCATTGACCTCACGTGTTCTCCAACCTTGACGGCTTCCCCATACAATAACCCACAACACCATCTAACAACAATGGTGTTACCGGTACCCCAAGTAGATTACACGTATGAGCGAACGTCGACGGTGGAAAAAAAATAAAAACTTGGGTGACCGAGTTGGTGAGAAAAACCTGGAGGAAAAGAGTTGGCGACAAGAATCTGGGGAAACAAGTAGGTGAAGAAAAACTGGAGGACAAGAAGGTGAGGAGAAACTGGAGGAAAAGAGTTGGGTGAGAAGAAACTGGGGGAAAACAAGTATATAGGTGAGGAGAAACTGGGGGCAATATGCCAGTGACAAGAAACTAGAGGAAAAAATTTCAAAGTGACGTCATTTGCACTGCATGGACGGTAATACAAGCAGAAGCACACCTACCTAAACCTTCTTGTGCCGGGTCCTAGCTCTTTAGCAGAAAAACCAACCATAATATTTTGTACAATGAAAACAAATATAAATATCATGGTGTACCGACAGTATCTTAGATTGTTAAGATATAGTGAATTCCAGCACCCAGAACAAAATAATAAACAGTAACTTGGCAAGAGTGACTCAGATATTGGTAACACTGTCTCAAAGATTGGTAAGAGTGACTAAAAGATACGTAAGTGCCCTCAAATATATAATCATGTGGTCAGGTAAAATATCACAGTGAATAATTATCGTGATGGTAAATATTGTACAGACCAATTAAAAATCAGTAATGTGGCAAGATAAACAACAGATACCGTACTTACATATAAAGATAATCTAATTCTGTAATATATAAATGGAACTTCATCATTTATGACACTGTTATGGTGGTGAAAATGTCAGAGATTCGATGATACAAACTATATATAAATAACACGGGGATTAAAGATGTGACTAATGATACTAATAACAGAATAATTATAGAGTGCAATGATGAGCCAGAAATTAATGTGATAAAATAAGCAAGCAACAATACCGAGTGATAAATGTTACAGTGATAAACCAGGAATATGTTTAATAAAGAGTACATGAAACTTTTTATATTGAAACATAAATTACAAACAAAAAATGAATACGTCAATAATTTCAATCAGTTTATAATTATACAAGGAGGACATTCACTACCAACTTGTTATTATTTTTATTACTATTATTATTTCGGCTTCCAGGAGAGTGACAGGAAGCAATGAATGACAAAACTAACACAGAGCCGAGAGATAACTTACAGAAACAAGTATATAAAGACATGCAATAATTATATCTGCATGTGGCAAGTAAAAGAGAAAAAAATAATATTACAGTATAGATTATGATAATACTCTGACAGATGAAAATACAATAATGATAATATACGTGAATAAAATTAATTGTCAATAATCACGTGCACTTGAAAAGAAAATATAATTACACGAAAATATATAAATAACAAATATATTCATATTCTTCATCATCAATATCATCAACATCATCATCTATAATATCATAGGCATTATTTTTATCATCAATAACCCATTATCTTTTGTTATTGTTGTTATCTGTGCAAATGACGTACTAGAAAATTACGAACTAGAAAATGACGTACTAGAAAATAACGTACTAGAAAATGACGTACTAGAAAATAACGTACTAGAAGATGACGTACTAGAAAATGACGTCCTAGATAATAACGTACTAGAAAATGACGTACTAGAAATAAAGTAATACCTCAATAAGTGAAGAAGAAAAAATTAACAATAATAATCTACAGTGAATATCATATGCTAAATCAACTCTTAAATATTACTCAGGAACAGACAAACACACACATATAAGAAATAGAACCATAACAATAATTTATTACAATACCTGACAACAACAACAACAAAACAAGGTGGAGGCTGAGGGTGTATAAATATTTGTGCTTCTGAAAAAAAAAAAAATAACAGTACAACTCTTACTTATTCGCAGTGAACTGACAAATGAATCGTATAATATTTAAAGTATCACCTATAGAAAAATAAAAGCCAAGGAAAAAGTTACAAGCATGAAATAAATAACAGATTAATTAACAGAGGGGTACGGTATATAAAACAGTGTTGGTGAGTAGTGTTTATGGATGCTGAAGAATGTTACCTGTATAAACATAATTTTATCCCATAATAATTGCTGTATTTGTATATTAAGTAAGTACTGTAACGACTAATAATTATGTACGGTGTACGGGCAGTGTTTGTACATAGTGAACCGTGTGTGTGTGTGTGTGTGTGTGTGTATGTGTGTGTGTGTGTGTGTGTGAGAGAGAGAGAGAGAGAGAGAGAGAGAGAGAGAGAGAGAGAGAGAGAGAGAGAGAGAGAGAGAGAGAGAGAGAGAGAGAGAGAGAGAGAGAGAGAGAGAGAGAGAGAGAGAGAGAGAGAGAGAGCTGCTTAATGAGGTAAACAATAATATTAACGAATTAATAACACCTGATATTAAATACACATGAGGATGCTGAGTGCTACATGATTATTCCCTGAAAATGGTGTCACACTCCTCGTATTTCAACTTTTCTTTCTTGCCACACTTTCGTTAATAAGTTCCATAGAATACAAGAGGCCCAGCAGAGGAAAAAAATATTAATACTGTTACTCCGATGATGATACCAAAACACACAAACACAAAGTATGAAGTCATCGGGTCTAACCACACCAAGTAAAGTCAAAGGGTTGGGAAGATGAGGGTCGTAAATGAGTGAGATGATTATATTCCAGTAATTCAGTGTTGGGATTTGTTGAATCTAAACTAAGACCATAGGAAGCAGTGACTATATTGATGGGGTGTGTCCCATGCAAGTCTTACTGGGCAATCAGGTTCGTCAAACAAAATTAATGTTCCTTTGGGGTATTCCTTTCAAGGTTAATATGACCTTGATAGTATAAGATCATGTGAGGAACAAGTGGATGGTTTCAGCAACAAGGCTTCATGGTGTACATACTGTAACGTGTTTGTATCCCACATAGTTACAAGCAAAAAGGTGCTCCACACTCCTGCCCTTCAAACTGTTATGAATTTAATATTGCAAAAATAACTACATTTACTTGTGATACGTTCAAACACCATAGCCTGTACGAGGACCATGTTCATGCTGTAAAGTTATCTCCAATCACGGGTTTTCCACCTAACATTGGCAGTCTTCCCCTCATGTTATCCTCGAATATTAAGCATGACAATAATTATTACACATCTACTTTACTAGTAATGTTGCCTCAAATTCACCAGTCGAATTTATCGAGACTCATATGTGATGGAAACTGAGGACTAGTAGTGTAATTTGGGTCAAGCAGGAGTGGAGGTAACAGTTACAGACATGCTATAATAGTTTTACAACAATATTCTGGCAGGGAGTCCCATCGGAAATTCACAGGTGCATAGCTGAGTATCATTCACTGTATACCAACTGGCACTGCATCTACTACACATGGATGCAATTGACCATGTAACAAGGTATACCAGGTTAAACAAATAAGTTCCATTTTGATCTTCCATGTAACATTCCAGTATACAAATGTCACTTTTGTTTACATAACTATGTGTGTAAATATATATATATATAGGAAGCCCATGTTGGCTAAATACGGGCCAAGTGTGCATAACTGTTTCTGTCCTTGTGTCAAGTTTCATCAAAGCCTCCTGTACATTATTATACTTCCTTAAGGGAGTAATACACTTTGGGTACATTGGAGCGCCTTAATTCCTCCAAAGTATGCCAGAAAACAGGACCAGATTAGCAAAAATAATGGTGGCCTGTTGTCTGGAGTAGTTTGGAGGAATCATTTGCTCCGGATTTATCAACAGTGTACTATCTCCTTAATTAAGTCCTGGAACGCCTCATCTCGTTTATACAACAGATGTGAACATAAGTTTCGTCTTCCCTTTTGCCTTTAAGGGGAGAATCTCATTTTGGTGAATTAGAGGGCTACTGAATTCTCCAAACAATATCAAGAAACATATTCTTTATAAATAGCATTGATGTGACTTGTTTCATGGGATAGTTTGGAGGAATTACTAGCTTTTTAATTACCAAAAAGGGCTACTCCCTTTAAACAGCACTTAGCATTAGAATGAAACATACTTATATGAGGAAAAACCAATATGTAATGTCAATATCATATATATACTATAAAAACATATATTCTGGCGTATGTATTCTTATATACTGAACAAAATAGGGATATCAGAGGCTATAATTAAAAGGTGAGTCATAACTTTTATCCTGAACTGTACGGTAACTCACAAAAGACTTTTCCTTTCTCTTCCTGTCCTTCTGCCTACATGAGTCGTCTCCATTTGATGTGAATAACGAATGTTTAATACTGTGCTGATGTTAATTAAACTGTTTACAACCTCACAGTTTCAACAATTCCTTTATCATCATGCAGAGAATACTATAAAGAGTCGGTCAGGGAGAGACATAGACTGTAAGTATGATTGAATGGACACGAGATGCTTTAAGAGATTAGGGGATAGTATACTCTTGGTAGGCTGGAAAAATCACACTGGCTTGACTGTGTATAACGAGAAGAAAACCCACACTACCAGGGTTTTCTTATCGTCATATATACTTTTGGTACATTGTAGCTACTTGATTCCTCTAAAGTATATCAGGAAACAGGGCTAGATTAACAAATATAATGCATGGTGGCAAGTTGCTTGAAATAGTTTGAAGGAATTATTTGGTCACAGATTTACCAACACTGTATACCACCCCACCACCTTAAATTGTACTTTATTGTTATGTAGTCAGTGCCCCATAATAATATATCGTCCTGTATTGGTAAGTCTGGAGCAAAAACTGATTCCTATAAACTCTTGTAAGCAATAGGTCATCATTATTTTTAGTCCATCTGGTCCCGTTTCCTGGCATGCTTTGGAGGAATCAAGGCCCTTCAATGTATATATAAACAAAGTGTATTAACCCCTTATATAACCATAGCATTCCTGAAGCCACTATTGGTTGTCATTACGTCACTATAATCGACCTAGGTGAAATGTTGTTATTGTTGTTGCAAAGAACATAAGAAATGGAAATTAAATTCAAATAAAGATGAGAGTTGGGAATAAAAGAAAATAATGAAAGTAAAGAAGATGTACTATATGATCATGGGATATAAGACAAAACACTAGACAAATGGTTATAATATACAGTAAATAAGATATAAGGAGAGATACATGTATGTGGTATGGTAAAAATAACATTGAGATGAGGTAAATATGTAAAATAAAATGTATAGATTAAATACAAGAGGAAAGAAGCATTAGTATAAAGATATATTTGAGAGGATAAGGTACCGGATAGAAGGTAGAAGGATAAAAGATAAATGATAAAACTTAAGGAAAACATATGGAAAAACATGAGAAGAAAAAAATAACATAATAGGGGTAGAAGAAAATACAAGTATAAATATAAGAGCCAGGGATTGAATATGACTAAAAAGATAAGAGAAAATACGAGAGATGAAATAAAAAGAATTATATAAAAGAGGAGGTATAACACATAAAATAAATTAGGAGAGATAAGAGAAAGGAAGATAGGTAAGCAAGAGACATTAACTTCACTTCATCTTAAGCACATTTAACTACACTCCAATCTTCCCAAACGATTATTCTTGTGACAAATAATTCAAGGAGGGTTAGGTAACATACAGAACTGTCAGTGATATGGATGCTTCTGATTCCTCCATATTCAGGCATAAAAGAACAGCAGTACTTGAAATTTTTTATTAAATGACATAGTTTCGTTATATCAGTGGCCTCCAATTTGCCCACAACACCTACTGTAGATCGTCTGATTCTGAGGGACTTTTGTAAATATAGGCGTCGTGCAGATTCTGAGTCTTGCTGAATGATCTCACTTCGACAACACTGCATTCCTTTCTTCCCTGTACTCGACTATATCTATATTTCATTTACGTTATCCATCAGAAGTATTATCACAGTCATGTTCACTCAGGAACTGGACTTTGCAAATGTTTCCTACTTACTGAGACAACTGAATAATTAGACATGAAGTGCCTCGTTGGGGACTGAATCACTGAACCACGAAATATGACAGATGTTAAATATGTGTCTCCAAGCATGAAACTATTATTACTGTTATTATTATTATTATTATTATTATTATTATTATTATTATTATTATTATTATTATTATTACGAATGATCTCTCGAGTATATGCAGCTTAAGGGGATATTATTTACAGTGTTGGTAAATTTAGAGCTAATGATTCCTCCAAAATATACCAAGCAACAGGTCACCCTAATTATTGTTAACCTGGTCCTGTTTCCTGGCATACTTTGGAGAAATCAAGGCAATATAATATACCATAAGTGTATTATCCCTTTAAGGTACTATCAAACTTACCTGACGAAGGATCAAAGAAAACCTAATCATGGTATTGTGTGTATACAGTTTATAAAAGCTGGCCAGAATAAATTTTCCCCATTCTATTATTGGTAAAGGGACATGTCAATTAATTTCTGCTTCATTAAAACTTACGACAGCATTGTTATGACTTTATCAGATCAGGCCATTTTATGAACTATTGTTTCGAGACACTAAAACATACCTTCATCCGTTTGACAATAGTCTGAAGGCGGACGGCAAGAAAACATCTACAATTAATGCAGCATCACAGAATTAAAGGGGTCGCTTGTTGTAGTGGACGTTTTGGAGTAGTATATTTTCTGGTATAGTTAAGAGGAATCAATATAGCCTTCTAAATCACCCAATAGAAATGGTACCCAACAGCGACAACACACTCTGATTATTACCTTAGTCCTACACTTCTCTTACTCCATTGAAGGGCGAATTGGAGGCTTAAAAAGAAAAAAGAAAAAAAAAAAAAAAAAAAAACCCTGTGCCAGAATAAAATTAATAGTGTTCGTATCTTGTAAAAGGCAAATAGGCCTACTGGGAGGAATCAATAGCGTCCACTTTCCCTCTCCCCTTTAAGGGGAGGTTCTTTTGTTGGTGAATTAGAAGGTGTGTGATTCCTCCATACTATACCAACAAACAGATCCCCATGCAATTAGTACCATTGAGGGCGTCTGTTTTCTATAATAGTTTGGAGGAATCAGTAGCATTTCAATTTACCAACAATAAAATCTCACATCAAGGACCCTGTGATCGTGTGTGAGACTTGGTGGCTTCTGATTCCACCTGACTATGCCACGAAACAAGCTTCTTTAATGTAGGTGGTGTGTCGTGGCAATGTTTGAAGGACTCTCTAACCTCCAATTTTCTGACTACATCACGGGGGTTCTTAAGGACGACAACAGGTCAGTTCCTCCAGGTAATTTAATGCACCACTAATCCTCTATTACACGACTTTCATAATTATATTCCTCACCCTTGGCAAATTATTATATCCCAAACCCATATAATAATAATAATTATAAAACCGACAATGAATACGTAACTTAATGGCTGTAGCATATATAACGAAAGACAAGACGTAATACCCATATAAATCGTTTGTTGTGTGTGATCTCGATACCAGACAAAGGCCATGTTTTAACGAATATTGTGTTTGCACCGTATATTATCGAAGACTAAAATAAAAGTGTTTGAGATGTGCTACATTATTTGTGGTTTCCTAATATTAGAGTTTTAAATTGCATTGGTGTGATAATATGGTTCTAAAACACACTACGACGATTATCAGCAAATGACGAGATAAAACATTACCATAAGAACAACACCAAACATAATACAATCAACTGAAATAATTAACGTCCTGAAAACAATAAAAAACAATACACACATACACTGGTAGCAATAAACACCAATATATAAATACAATCAACTGAAATAATTACAGCACTGGTAGCAACAATAATGATGATAATGATGATGAACTCTTCCGTCTATTGAAAGTAAAAACAACAACAATATATATTAATGGAAAAACCCAGTGGCTGTGAGACCAATTCATTACTTGAGCCCCAATAAGATGAAAGTATTTGCATATTTAACGCTCGACAAACTACTAATCAAATTCATAAAACTATTCGCGCATTTCGGGTGAGAGGCGTGAAATAACTGCTGTCATTTCCCCCGCAATAACTGGCCGACCTATCAGAGCATAGATCGATACCTGAGTCCCCGCCCACCCACTCCAACCTGGCCAATCAGAGCTGGGATCATGCGTACTGAGGCTTTTTCGCTCCAGCAAATTGTATGTTCAATAAAAGAAAAAAAAAAATGATAACATAACGCTTTTAAAAAATAACAGTGAATGGAACCGTTAATGTCCGTTGTCGACCAGTAAAAGTCGTTAAATTCTTTCAACAGTTTACTTTTTAAATTTGAAAGAACATTAATTACCAGATATTTCCATAAAATTGAGAGAAGGAGTACTGAGGGGTGACAAACTAATAAAGAATAAGGGGAAAGGGGAGAAATGAAAGGGAGAAGAGGAGAAAATAAAGAAAAAGATGTAAAGCGATAGAGGGAGGTGAAGGGGGAAGGAGGTAGAGAGAAAATGAAGAAAAGAAGGTGAAGAAAGGAAATAATGAAAGTACACTTGGATTAGCGATGGTAAATGAACAAGAAAAGAAAAATATAATAAAAGAAAAAGTAACTGAATGAAGAGAGAGAGAAAACTAAGAAAGAAGGAAGGGAGGGAAGGCATACCAGAAGGAAGCAAGGTGTTTATTTATGTTGACAGGAAGTATAATGTCATAACCTACAAAAATCAAAATAATGAAAGAAGGAAGGAAATGAAGGAGGGCAGTAAATGGAATATATTGCGCAGGTCAATATAAAGAACATGATTGTTTTCCATATTATTATCTCCCTTGTAAAGTTGGTGTATATTACGAAGGTTGAATAGTTTTCCTGCACAGAGTATTTAGCTCACGGTAACACTGAAGGTAACAGGGTAACACTTTATAATTAAATGATTCACACACACACACACACACAGTATCTCAATAATTAATTACACGTTATCTCCACAAAACTGGGATTAGTATTGAGGACGTGGGTTGATGTGTAATGTGACAGACCAACACAATGAGAGGACACAAGTACGACTGGCTACACACACAAGTCACAAGGCCCATGCAGGGTAACCCATACAGTATATATCATTATAGATGCAACACCATGACCAATCTTATATTATATTGTTATTATTATACAGTATCTCAAGTATGTACAGCAGTGTTTATTTTTACACTACACCCACATGCTGAGTGTTGTTTGTCTGTGTATATCTATCTATTCCTAAATCAAAGTGTGGGTACAGAAAAGGAAATGAAGGAAGGTAGTAACCGAACAGGGAAGCAGAGAGAAAAAGAAGGAAGAAAGGAAAGAAGGAAAGGAGATAGTTGAGATTTTATTCCGGGGCAAAATTTTTAGTGAGGGAGGAACAGTGACGGTGCTTTCGCATTTCCGACCCACGAGTCGAACGAAATTCTCTGAAATATAATTTTCGTGGAAGGAAAGAACTGACAATGTGAGGTGGTTACAGCGGTAATGGAGGCAAATGTGCTATATCTCAGGTTCTTAAAGTAAGATGCATGTGGTAATAAAAGAAAATGCACTGGCTCTTCAGTTCTTAAAGTAGAATCTAATGAATCTAATGCCGAAAAAGAGGAAGGAGAGAAATATTTCAGTGAATTTCTAGTCTATATACATATATACAGTATATATTAAAAGACACACAAGAAAGGAATGATAGAAGGATGTAGCTATAAGTGGAGGAGAAGGAGGAGGAGGAGGAGAAGAAGGGAGGGATGGAGGGTTACAGTCGTGAAATACTTGCACACGTTGGCTGAGGGCGGGTTGGGAAGAGGGCAGAATACTAACGAGGTTACTACAGTTATTTAACAAAAACAAAGGAGACATTTTTCTGCCTGTTGTAAATAAAAAGAGAGAGATAAAAGTCACAACGAAAAGCATATCAAATGTTGCCTCTCTCTATATAAAAAAAAAAAAAAAAATCAGTAACAATACAGTATCTTAAGGGTTAATGAACTCAAGGAACGTATGGGGATAATATACTTTTGGTACATACATTATAGTGCCTTGATTCCTCCAAAGTATGCAAGGAAACATGACTAGATTAACAAAAATAATGGTGGTTTGTTGGTTGGAATAGTTTGGAGGAATCAGATGCTCCATGATTCACACACAACACTGTATTACACTCCCCTTACGTGTCAATCATCAAAGGTAAATAAATCCACCATGAAACGAGCAACTTCGGTTTGTTTATAAAAATCTACAACTGATAACTTTACCGTGGAACTAATTGGTTGGTTGGTTGGTTGGTGTGTGACTTTTAACAAATGGAAATTATTACTAGTTAGTCTTTAATTATTAGTCTCTTTTGGATAATTTGTGTTAGCTTCAGAAAACAGACAATAAGGAAATACATAGAAATTAATACATAGAAATAAAAGTATACATGAAGAAGAAAATTAGTTCAGTAAATGCAACGTGCAGATAGATAAACGGAAAAATAATGTTATTGACAGAAGAAGGACGGAATTGTCAAGAGGAAATATACAATGAAAAATATACCAAAAGTCAACACAGAAAAGGACACCAATAACAGACCCAACAGATAGAAAAGGGACGGAAATGTGATGGAAGTGGAGAGGGAGGAGGAAAATGAGGAAAGTGTGAGGGAGCAGAGGAAGGAGGAAAAGGAGGAAAGGGAGGAGGACAGGGAGGAAGAGGAAGAGGAGGAAAAAGAGGAAATGGAGAGGGAAGAAGAAAAGGAGGAAAGGGGGAGGGAGAAAAATGAGAAAAGGGAGGACAGGGGGAAAGGAGGAAAAGGAGTAAGAGGAAAAGGAGGAGATTGAGAGGGAGGAGGAAAAGGAGGAGGAGACGGACTGGTAGCGGGATAGACAGATCGACAGGGCTGGGGCGACCGACAGACAGCCAGACAGATTACCGGCACACTGTCCCATCCTTCACGAAGCCTGTTCATCCAACATTACTCTACTTTATCAGTTATTATCACATGTCTGTAAGTCATTTAGTCACTGCCTCTCTGCTGCAATTACATTATATATATTAACAAACACACACAAGGCAAGGAATGTCTTAAAACTGGACATGACAATCAAACTAAGAAGAGGAAGTCATAGCCACTAGCAAAGATCCGAACGCAGCGTGGCATCCTCACTCTCTCCCCCCTAGTGGATAAAATTACTCCCGGCACTTGGGTGACTCCGGTCAGATCTCAAACTCGGCTCCAGTCTCCTTGGAGTCGATACAAATAAACACATTATAACCAATTCCAAAACAGCTATGCCGGAATATTGTATAAAAAACAATCCCATTAAGGTACTTGTGGGTGTTACCATTTTTTCGGCCCGTACCTTGTTGATCCGAAATGGTAGTTGTTGTCGAATGGCGTCCACCAGACCTGGCATATGTAAACACTAAGGTCTGGTTACAGGCGTACTAAACCAGTGAATGAGAGACTAAGAAATGTTAGTGGTAATGGTGGCAGTTGGGGTTGTGGTGGTGGTGATGGTGATAGTTGTTGTTTACGTTGTGGTGGTGGTGATGGTATTATTTTTGACTGTGGTAGTGATGGTAGGTAAAAGTTATGATGGTAGTGGTGGTAATGGTAAAAAAAAAAAAAAAATGATGTTTGTTTATGGAGGTACACGGAATCATGGTATCAATTTGATGGTGGATATTCTAAATTCTGTTATAATTGCACTGAAAGTAATAGTTGTAAATAAATAGTTAAATAGTTTGTCGATACATAACGCCAAATAAATTCCAATAGCTGTAGTGATAAATTAATATATTGTGGTAGTAATGGTGATAAATGTGATGTAATGACAATAGTTGTGGTAGGTGGGAATGTTGGTAGGGGGAGGGAGGGGATTATATAGGTGGTAGTTGTGGTAGATGGGAATGTTGGTGGGGGGGGGGGGGGTGATTATATAGGTGGTAGTTGTGGTAGGTGGGAATGTTGGTAGGGGGGGGTGATTATATAGGTGGTAGTTGTGGTAGGGGGAGGTGATTATATAGGTGGTATTTGTGGTAGATGGGAATGTTGGTAGGGGGAGGAGGGTGGTGATTATATAGGTGGTAGTTGTGGTAGGTGGGAATGTTGGTAGGGGGGGGGTGATTATATAGGTGGTAGTTGTGGTAAGTGGGAATGATGGTAGGGGGGGGATTATATAGGTGGTAGTTGTGGTAGGTGGGAATGTTGGTAGGGGGGGGGTGATTATATATAGGTGGTAGTTGTGGTAGGTGGGAATGTTGGTAGGGGGGGGGTGATTATATAGGTGGTAGTTGTGGTAGGTGGGAATGTTGGTAGTGGGGGGGGGGGTGATTATATAGGTGGTAGTTGTGGTAGGTGGGAATGTTGGTGGGGGGGGGATTATATAGGTGGTAGTTGTGGTAGGTGGGAATGTTAGTAGGGGGGTGTGTGATTATATAGGTGGTAGTTGTGGTAGGTGGGAATGTTGGTGGGGGGGGGATTATATAGGTGGTAGTTGTGGTAGATGGGAATGTTGGTGGGGGGGGATTATATAGGTGGTAGTTGTGGTAGGTGGGAATATTGGTAGGGAGGGGGGGGTGATTATATAGGTGGTAGTTGTGGTAGGTGGGAATGTTTGTAGGGGGGGGGTGATTATATAGGTGGTAGTTGTGAATGTTGGTAATGGGGGGGGGGTGCTTATATAGGTGGTAGTTGTGGTAGGTGGGAATGTTGGTATGGGGAGGGGGGGTGATTATATAGGTGGTAGTTGTGGTAGAAATGGTGGCATCAATGGTGGTAGCCCAAAGCTTAATTAACAAGAGCAGGCTTAACTTGACACTGTTCCCCCTCTACTCTCTCTCTCTCTCTCTCTCTTCTCTCTCTCTCTCTCTCTCTCTGACATGGCCTCTGATATGTTTTCTGCTGACAAGGCTTGTAGTTCAATTCTCGTGATTACAACAACATTATTTGGCATATACTCCAATAATATTATCCAAAACGCAAGCTGTTGTTTACAGGCTTCAAATCATGCTAAACATTTGGAACACAGGAGTTAGGCCTATACTCTATCGAATTAGAAACTTATTTATTGGTATTAAGAAAACATTGCAAATATCGTTAACTGTTATTGTATCCTTTTACTATCGTGGACGAGACTCGAGGGTTTCATTGTAGCAAAATAATAATTACAGTTTTGAATATGTGATAAACAACACCCAATTATTACTCTTCAATTACAGAAGTATACTGTGACTACAAATAGTTGACAAATATAGTTAACATCAATATATTTTATACTAAATGATCCTCTGTCCATTTATTGTCCAGTTTTCCACAAGGAGAGCAGCGCAATCACTTGATATGTGGAGAAATAATCCCTTACATTTCACCATCCAAACATAATTAGGATAGGTGATAGTTTTATGCTCTGAACGTTATATAAAGGTGATGAATACCAGATGAATACTGTACCACATACCAAGCATTTATACTGACCTGGTAGCAAATAAAAACACTGAGAGACTTAACTGTATTTCAAGGTCTGTGTGTGAATCTTTCCAGTCTCCTTTCAACCCCCCTAGCAAATAAAAACACTGAGAGACTTAACTGTATCTCAAGGACTGTGTGTGTACTGTATCTTTCCAAGTCTCTTTTCAACCCCCTTCCACCCCCTATGCTGCTTCCCCCCCACACACACAATGAAACACCGCGGGCCAACACCGCAGACTTTACAACCAACAACACCAACATCATACCCCTTGAAACTTCTATATAATACCACTGATAACATTACTGATACAACCAAAAACACCACCAACACCATACATACCCCCTGAAACTTCTATATAATACCACAGATAACATTACTGATACAAACGCTCATTATTGCCATTACACCATTTTGATTAGAAAAACTACCATTACCGACACTAATACCAATTACCAAAACTATTAATAAAGTAAGTATGACTATAGAAGTATTACCATTATGATTTATCACTTTTAAACAACCCTTCTTTTACGATAAACAACCAATACCAACATAGCTTTTACGATTTAAATCATTACCATCAATACCATTTTATCGTTTATTATGTCCAACAAATTTCATTATACGTGCCACTATTACCAAAACAATATTTTATAATTACCACCATTAGGACCGGATTCCAGCTAGTGTGTGCGAGAGTGTGAGTGAGTGGAGTGAGTGAGTATAAGAGTAAAGGAAAGAAAAACACCAATGAACATGAGTGAGTGAAACAGGTGAACGAGTGAGTGAGTGAGTGAGTGTGTGAGAAACCAAAGAGTGTGTGAAAGAGAGTGAGTTAGTGGGTATGAGGAA
>JAWQEG010005602.1:0-108807 GCA_033782935.1 Petrolisthes cinctipes
GGTGCCTGCCGTTCGTCTCTGGTCAGGGATTACGTATCACGAGTGTACATACATAAGAGAAGTGAGAGTAGAGTATTCTTGGTACAAGTTTGACCATTCGCTTCAAGTCTGTGTTAGCAAGGTAAAGATCATCCAAGTTTACACAATACAGGAGTGTGACGGTAGGTAGTATGTAGAATGACACTGGGGGAGGAACAGAGGCAGACTGACACTACAACATTCCACTGGGACAGAAGAATAGAACGTCTTTTGTTGGTGAATTGGTGAACTGTTCAAAGCTTCAACCAAACATGTACACCTATTAGTGCTCGTGACTGTACATACGATTTCTTGTGACCAATAGTACCATGGTTGTGTTGTTGGCTGATGCTGTTGACCTGAGAGCCAGCCTGTGGTCGGGCTGCTTACTCAGGCTACACTGTTTTTTTTTTTTTTTAGTATTCCTCAACAAACCTGTTTTCTAGACTCCCTCTTCCTTCCTTTGCCTCCCTCCCGTCACACTACGTACAGTACATACACGTCACATATCCTCACGTTACACTTGTTACGTCACAGTCAATGTTACGCTTGTTACGTCACTGTTTTCACGTCACATTTCCCCACGTTACACTCGTTACGTCACAGTTTTCACGTCTCATTTTCTCATGCTACACTTGTCACAATTTTCACGTCACACATATTACGTCATTGTCTTCCCGTCACAGCACACTAGATTCTGACTGCAGCCTTTACGGACATTTATTACGTCACACACACACACACACACTGCATGTTACATTGTCCTCACGTCACACTACGAATCAACACACTTGTCACACCACACAACACCACTACCCTGTCACCACCACATTACACCCCCGTCACGTCACTCTCCACGTCACACTGACCTCACTTCGCTCAGTCCAAGTCACATAACGTTACAACCTCGTCACACAACGTTACACATCGTTTCCTTATACAATAATACCATTATAATATTTTTTTTTTCCTCTTCCTCTTTTTGTAACACGGGTCCAGTGAAATAATAAAATATAAACAGACACCTATACAGAAAAGGTCCCTCCTCTCTCTCTCTCTCTCTCTCTCTCTCTCTCTCTCTCTCTCTCTCTCTCTCTCTCTCTCTGACCTTGGTTTGTGAGTAAGGGTGCCATCTCCTCACGTGACCTTCTACCACCCCCCCCCCCCTCACACTCACGTCACGCCACAATTGTCCCACAAAATCCAGGCCAGAGAGAGAGAGAGAGAGAGAGAGAGAGAGAGAGAGAGAGAGAGAGAGAGAGAGAGAGAGAGAGAGAGAGAGAGAGAGAGAGAGAGAGAGAGAGAATTGCAAGGAAAAGCAATACCTTAAATTATCTTACCGAGGTAGTAGTAGTAGTAGTAGTAGTAGTAGTAGTAGTAGTGTGAGAGAAGATGAAGATATAACCCTTATCATTAATATTGACTATAATTATAATGATGAGGGTCCCGAGTTTGGCTTGCTGAATGAGCGACTTAATCTACGGTGTTGGCACGTTGAAAGTCGACTCTTATAGTTTGGTATTTGGTATCTTATAGTTGGGTATTGACGTTGTTTACAAGTGTCAATCATAAGTCTAGAGTGAGAATTAATGCTAAGAGAAACTTCATGGGTCTGTGTTCTGACGTGGGGTTTGTTTCTTATTTAAGGGACCCTGTGATGTAGTAAGAAAATTGGAGGTAAACCGAGTCCTTCAAATATTGCCACGAAACACCACCTAGTATATGGAATTAAAGGAGCTTGTTTCGTGGCATAGTCAGGAGGAACCAGAAGCCTCCAATTCTCGTACACAATCACAGGGTCCATTAACAAAACAACAGAATTACCATTTAGACAGCAGACAGACAGCAATACGTCGACCACAAACTTCCACAGTGTTCTGACGTGTTGATTATTTTTTAGGACAGCAATTCTTCGACCACAAATTTCCACGGTGTTGTGACGTGTTGATTTCTTTTTTAGGACAGCAATTCTTCGACCACAAACTTCATCGGTCTGTGTTCTGACTTGGATTTGTTTCTTATTTTACAGAGCAAAGTTATCAGGCGGCAGACAGCAATTCGTCGCCCACCACCGCCGCCCCGACCAGCAAAAACTTCGTACCGTGCAAGGTGTGTGGGGACAAGGCCTCGGGTTACCACTACGGCGTCACCTCCTGCGAAGGATGTAAGGTAAGATATAAGTCAAATTAAGAACAGGAGTATTATATTATATAGTGCATTTTTTTTTTTTTTTTTTTTTTTTGTAAATCTTCTGGTCATCTTTTAAAGTTAACCATCAGTCTTTGGAGGTGACATATAACTTTTACTGGTTACCGTACGTCATATCAGATAGTGTTTACATTTAGATCTTGCTTATAAAGTCCTGTAGTACAAAATAATCCAGTGAGTGTAAGTGTTTATACTCCTCAGTTAATTAAGGGGGAAGTTTTCTGTTGGTACCCTAAATCTGGAGCAACTGAATCCTCCAAACTATTCCAAGCAACAGAACACCATTATTTTTGTTCATCTGCTGGTCCTGTTTCCTAGCATACTCCCTAGCATTATGACCATAGTTTCACAGTGGAGTCATCAAATAATTCACTCATGAGTCATTTACACAGTTCAGTTTCTTTCGTTAATTAGGGTGCTTGCAAAACCAAAACAAACCACTGTGGAATCGGCACATAAACTTGATCTGAGGTTTTCTTTGCAGGGTTTTTTCCGTCGCAGCATTCAGAAACAGATAGAGTACCGTTGCTTACGTGATGGCAAGTGTCTAGTGATACGTCTCAACAGAAACAGATGCCAGTACTGCCGCTTCAAGAAGTGCCTCGCTGTGGGCATGTCTAGGGACTGTGAGTAGTATATCTTATCTCTCTCTCTCTCTCTCTCTCTCTCTCTCTCTCTCTAAGGACTGAGTAGTATCTTCTCTCTCTCTCTAAGAACTGTGAGTAGTATCTTCTCTCTCTCTCTCTAAGAACTGTGAGTAGTATCTTCTCTCTCTCTCTCTCTCTCATCCATTTACAGTACAATGAACATCTTTGATCATTTTCCTTCAGTCTGGTCACAAAATTTGGGTTGGCAACTTAATTCAGAATGACTTTATTTACCACTCTGCATAGCTGCCAGATCACGTATACACTTGTCACATATATAGAGTGTGTTTCTACCCTATACTGTATACTAATGGAAACTTATATTCCATGGTCAGCTGTAAGGTATGGCCGGGTGCCGAAGAGGTCTAGGGAACGTGAAGGTGAAGGACGGGGTGAGGGTGGTGCAGAAGTTGTGTCAAGGGAGGTGGAGAACAAACAACTGGCCATCTATGACATCATCCTCACCATCTCCCAGGCACACCACGCCAACTGCGCCTTCACCGAGGAGAAAACCCGCGCCCTCGTCAGGAAACCCATCATATTGGTGAGTTTCAATGTGCCAAGTGGATTAATGACGACATGACTCCTACTGAGCTTGGCCTGTTTGACTGTTTCTAACTCATTCGAAGACAGAGGTGGAGAAGAGAAAAAATTAAAAGCACATGGTGACCTTGATTGGAGAATGAATTAAAATTTTGCAGAACTGATTTCAACCCCAGGTGTGTTTCCACATCCTGATGCTGGCTAATATGAAGGTGTATCCATTTAATCATTATTCATTTGTTCCCCGGTTGTTACATCCTTGGTGTTGTTGACAGAGTACGTGTGAGGCCAGCAGCGACCCTGAAGTTGCATCATCTACAGTGGACGCGCTGGAACAACAAAAGATAAATATGTGGCAGTCCTTCGCGGTCTTTATGACACCATCCATACAACGCGTTGTTGAGTTTGCCAAGAGGGTCCCAGGTGAGCATCAAAGGGAAGATGGTGAGGAAAAATGTGATGGTACTGAAGAGGAAAAGGAAGAGGAATACAGAGAGAAAAAAATATACTAAAGATTCATGATTCATTTATTTAGATAGATATACATACACTGTAATGTTATATGATTATTGTGTTTTCTGGCAAATAGGTTATGATGTCCAGGGCTTTGAATTATATCCCAAAGAATACTTTATTTGGAGTTAATAGAAGTTTAAGCCTTGGCTTACTCATGGCCCTTCTCATTCTACATGAAAACCTTCCCATTTGTACACTTTCTAGGACTAAAAAGTCATGTTCACTACCACCAGAGGTCACTGTAATGGTTTGTCTTGTGGTGGAGTATGACCATAGCTTTCATCTCTTGTCAGTCACTTTTGTCTTGGATATGTTCACCTTCAATCCTCTTGTCTCCTTTGCCGAACCTAATCTATAAACATCCTCTCAACTTGCACCTTTGTCTCATCTGTTAAAACCAGGCCATGTGCATTTAGCATCTCCCAGTATGACACTACTGTTCTATGTTATTATAAGAGATCAGAAATGTTAATTATGATGTTATTGCAGGGTTCAGTGAGCTGTCCCAGGATGACCAGCTCATCCTGATCAAGGTGGGGTTCGTAGAGGTGTGGCTGACTCAAGTGAGCCGGTTGGTCAGTGCCCTTGACCATACCCTCACCTTCAGTGACGGATCCTATGTCACCCGAACTCAAATGGAGATGATGTTTGATGTGAGTATTACAGGCTATTGTCAAGTTGTAAAAGGAATTAATATTATGTAGAAGTGAAGAAGTGTACAGCTGTGACCAGGTGTATGTATCCACCCTCTCCCAGCCAACCCCAACATGTAGCACCATCACAACCTATGAATGCGAGGGGTGAAGCAGGGCAAGACTCATTAACTTGAATTGAATCAATTACTTGAGCTAGTGAGAGGGTGAGGAAAGGCAGTGTTCCTCTGACCTATCGTTATATAAATACTGGTACATTCCAATATAGTACAGCATAATGTATGGGTGAATTTATTTGTGATCTACAGTGCTGTATCCATATTAGGAATATTGATATGAGTTATCATTGGACTAAAAGGAATGTGGTCAAGCACCATCAGCTTAGAAAGACAAGACTATCACAAATATTTTTTTAAACTTGGGAGAATTCTACTTACAACTACATGTAATTGGAATATAAGAATATAATCTCTCATACAGATGGTTGAGGATTTACCTAGTTTTATGTTCTTGTTGGAAAGTAAAATACAATAATTGCAATACAATATATGTACAGCATAATAATATAATAAATTGAAACTATCTCCATCCCTCTTTGCAGCAAGACTTTGTGTCGACGGTGTTCAACTTCGCAGTGACGTTTAATAACTTGAACCTGAATGACACAGAGGTGGCGTTGTTTACGGCGGTGGTGTTACTAACTGCTGACCGACCTAGCATCACCGACACCAAGACTATTGAACACCACCAAGATAAGATCATAGAAGCACTCAGGGTTCAGGTTAGTGCCAGGCAATTAGAAGAAGAAATGAGGGTTTACTTGGCCAGATAAAGACACAAGTTGCAGAGAGCCAAGAGGAAAGGGAATTCATGATGAGTAAGTGAGACAGAGGATGCAGTGGAGATGAGGAGATGTGTAAGAAAGTGTTCAAGGAAATGAATCAGGAAGTGAAAGAAAAGAGAATGAGGGAGTATATATTTAGTAAGAGATTGAGGAAGAACAGAGTACTGCATATGAGAAGTTTGGCAAGAAACAAAGTTAAAGATTTGGTGATAATATGAAAATATTGGAAAGAGATAAATAAAAAAAAATTAGAATGAAAGAGTGATTACATATGAATGATAAGGGAGGATGGAGTGGTTGTAAGTGGATCAAGAAAACACTGTACCTTCTTACACATTACACTGTGATACACAGATCTGCTAGGGACAGAGTGAAATAACGGAGGAATGGGGAGGTCATCTTCATGGAAACAGAGGGAGGAAACAAAGCACCATGCAATACTGATTGACTGGTTTTATCAAGTGTACTTTCTACAATTCCCTCATTCAAGTTCATACATAATTATGTATTCCACAAACTCATGAAGAGAATTATATTTCTCTTTAGCCACTCACTACGCCAATGATCATATACTGTAGTTGATATAATATCCTAAGAAATTTTGAATTAAGATTAGATTTGTGTATTGAACCTGCATAATAAATAATGTCTTGACAAAGTAAGTAGGATAAGAATTGTTAAGTGACTTCAGTCAGTATCTGTTGTGTTATCCTAACCATCCTTCAATTTCAGCTGGGGAGGAACCATGCTAGTGAAACCCACCTATTCCCCAATGTTGTGATGAAGATGCCAGAGCTGCGTCAGATTGGGGCGCGCCACAACCATCACCTCAACTGGTTCCGTGCTAATTGGTCCAGACTCAAGCTCCCTCCACTCTTTGCAGAGATATTTGACATCCCTAAGTGTGAGGAGGACCTTTTATGAGGAGTTGAGTTGTAGGTTAGTATATATCATTGCAGTACAAACAGAAGAACTCTTGCTGAAGAGTATGTTATTGTAGATGTCTTGAAAATCTTCAGACCAATAATACTCCTACAAATACAAACTAAGGGCTTTTCTAGCATGCTGTTCACGTCAAATTGAATACTGTAATCACTACTTGCACTACTAAAAATTTGTGATGTCTTTCTTGAGCATAAAGATATTTTGTATGCTAATGAATATGTTGGTATTTAATTCAAGTTTATGTAAATGTTGGATTATTAAACCTGCTTTTAATTTAAGATGCGATATAAATATCTTATAAAAGTACATTACGGTAAACTGTATAATTGAGGACAGTATATATGTTATTTATTTTTTCAGGTGTATCAAGATGAGCATAAATGTATATGTTTCCCCTTCATGACCATTATCCCCACTACAACCATCACCAGTCCACTACAACCACCACCACCACCACCACCGCCACCGCCACCATATGATCACCACCTCTCCCAGTGCCACCAATACCATCTACAACCATACAAGTGGACCAAATGTACACCAAACTTCCTCTCACCTCAGCTGATTCCCACTCCACTGCCAAAGGCCACAAGAGACATACTACCCCCACCAAGTTGCTTCTGGTGGGGTGAGCACACAGTCACAGTTCCCAATTTATTGTTTTAACATGACTGGTAATGTAAATTTCTGTTGATTGTCACTGAGGACTTCTTGTAATGCTGGAATCAATACGAATGAATGGTTCTGTGATGGACCTTCTAAAAAAATGTTAACACCTTTGGAACATTAATTTATTATTATACATCTACATTTCCACAAAAAGCTCTCACAAACATAGAAAATGTATACTACCAGTCATAAAGAAGCAGTATATTTGGCATCAGTGCTCACAGAAAGGTTAAACTGACTCTTGATTGGAATGAACTCTAAAATGGCAGTGATAGATGGGAAGCTGAGATCAGGTCATTTCAGGACCCTCACTCACTCTTCATGTCAGTGATATATGTGTGGTGGATCAGTGCTTTTCAGAATATGATGTGTGAAGTTGGTGATGTACTGTATGTATAAACAAAGAGCTTCAAGTTCCGGTAAATGTAAACTGATTCAAGTGATATGATGTCCACAAGAAATAGTATACAGTTTATATTCTTGATCTCTCACATGAAGTCAGATATATAATTGTGCTGTCACATCAACAAATATTGCACCACTTATGGATCATGTCTTCATTCAAAACTTACAAAGCCTCACAAATTTCACGAACAAGTGACAATTTTATACCTGAAAGCTTATTGTGTCCATATGTTATGGTGGCAGTGCCTGTTATTTTAACTGGGAAGCTTCATCCAGGAAATCTTTGATATGGTATTCTTCAAAGTGGAACCTACCTACCCCGAGTGCCTGAGCTACTGGACACGCCCTCATTGTGTTGCCTCAGGTGTGAACGTATTAAGAACGGAATCCTGTGCTCCACATTTGGATGAGATGAACATTACAGACCTCACAAAACTTTCAAACCACTCCTCCCTTCCAGTCTTTGGGCAATGTGACTGGTGAGATGACTGTGGGCACAAATTAAGCAGACTGGGGGAGTTAAGTGTTGTTTACGTCACTGCCGAGTTTCATGCACAAGAGTATGAAGTTCTTATTCATCAGAAGTTCTCTTTTCCCTCGGATCCATAAACAGCTCCTATCATCCCACACAAAATATTATCAAGGAATGATTTCGCAGCAGATATTATTTCTCTGATTTCTCCCTGACCTCATATTTCAGTTAGATAATGCCTTGTACTATGGAATCAACACCATCCACAGCTTTCACACAGTTCAACAGCCATGGTAAGTAATTAAGTCTAGCTGTCATCAAAATTGCCACGAGTTGAAACATATGCCTCGTACTTCGCTGTCTAGATTCTTTCTCACTTTCAAAATGACTCGGTGTACAGTACCTACAAAATTGGTCCCCAAATTGTATTCTCATCAATACACACCATTCCCCTCCTGGGTTCTCCTTAATAACATTCCTGACCAAGTTTTGTACTGCAGCCCTTAGTCTCAACAATTCCACTCCTCTACTGTCATTTTAGTAGGCATAACACTACAAAAATTCATTTTTAGTGGCATCAAATGTTTCCCTAGATATATGGGCAAGCAATGTGATACAAATTAAGTTCTTGTATTACTGAAATAAAATACTGTAACTTGTTAAAAATATCCACACTTGAAGGTGCGCATTCCAGAATTACAGTCGGGAAAGTGCTGTCGTTTTAGTGTTTATATATAGCCTACTTTATGAGAGTGCTGTGATTATTATGGTACAGTAATCATTTTTTATGGTTTATGTGTAAATTGTTAGGGAAAAATTGTGATTAAATTATTCTTATCTTCAAGCAAGAAATACATTAAGTTTCAACAGGTATTTGATTAATGGATCTAAACATACAGTATTAAAAAATTTGCTCTTCTTTCAACTTTCCTAAAATGATTTTTTGAATATGCTGTTAATAATTACAAAGGTAGGCTACAGTATTTGAGGTGCCTTCTTTGCCTTGAAACAGCAATTGTCACCCAATGGAATTTACACCTGTATTCCTAGTTGTTGAAGGTATCTTTTCAGACACCTAACATTATACGTCTATTGAGAAGAACTGTTGCCTTCAGGGTTTGCTTATTCATAGTAATTTATCAGGATTGGTCACTGGGTTTGCTAGAATAAATACAGACTGATAGAACTTAACATTAGCTACAGTACTGTAATTTAGTTCTTCAGATATGTTTTAGGAATGCAATACAGGTCTAGTATCCAGTCATTACATCTCTAGTAAATGCTGTAAGCAGATGAACCATGTTGTATAATGCATTAGGATGCTTACTTTATGTGAATATAATTGGTATGACCACAAGATACTGGCATTATTACGGATATACGAAGCTTACGTTTCTTTGAGTGTATAATACCGACAGATGATTTTGGTTGCACTGTTCAGTGTCTAGCAATGTGATAGAAGTACATTAATGAAATGTGACCTTTGTACAAATAAAATGAAAAACAATAGGACACATTCAAACCATTATCATAAAATTACTTAATGCAAATGATACTGTACTCATCCTTATAAAGTTTGTAACGTTGGTGTACTTTCAATGGAAGGTCAACCATGTGTAAGTAGAATATTCACATCTTTGACATAGCAAGCCTCTAATAACTTAAAGTAAATTGTGTACAGTACTGTAGTGCTTTTGAGATTTGTGACATTTGATTCTTTTCTCATTATCAAAGCACATAGTCTACTGTAGTAGTTACATATGTTTGTGATGAATTAAGATAATAATGGAAATGAATCTTCATTTGTACTTATGCATTGTGTGTCCATTGGTCATATATATTACTGTATTGGTAATTCACTAATATTGTTTTATTTCCAGTATAGTATACAGTATTGATGACAGCAAGTCTGTTTTAATAAAAAGTGTTCATTTGTTCTCCATTAATTACGAAAATAAGAGAGATGAGTCTTCAGTTGTATTTATGCAAGTTATGTTTATTGGTCACTTACATTGATGGTATTTCAGTAATATTATTCTAGTATTGATGGCAGTTACTCTTGTGAATGCTGTGAAGGGGGAACTGTTTGGAAAAGTGGAACCAAAATGAGTGTTGAGATTGTCTGGACATGTGTGGAAATATCTTTCTATTCCCATTATAATATATTCAACAATTCTCCAGAATATGTTATTGCTACAGTACTGTAGTACTGTACTGTATTGCTTTATCACAGTTTGACAGCAAAGTAGCACAGATTTATTTAATGAAATAGGGGGACATATAAAGCAATATATTATGTATAGTATATATTGTAATGATAATACTGTATATGTGTATAATGATCCCCCCCATTATCCTACTAAGATCCTTCCCTCATCCTTTCTCACTCCCATCTGTAGCATTTAAAGGATGATTCTCTTGTTGATGAATTATAGAACTACTGAGTCGTCCAAACTATTCCAGGACATAGACAACCTCAGTGTTACTAATAGGGAAACTGTTTTGTGGTATAGTTTGGAGGAATTGGTAGCTCCTCAATTTAGCATCAAGGGAGTACTGTATCCTGTTACAGGAGGTTAAGACGGTAAGATTATTATTGTTTAAGTGGGAGCTTTTGATTCCCGCTGGTTGTGTCAAGAAACAGATTACGGTACTGTACTTTAAATTACTAGTAGGTAGCAGTAGTTTGCTTTGTGACACAACTCTGAGGAATCTGTAGCCTCCAGTCAAATGCAATATAAGTCCCTGAAAAGAGAGAATATAAAGACCTGCCTCCCTCCTACGTCTTTGCTGTGACAGAGGAAAAAGAACAATATTACAGTTAATGGAAAGGATATAAATTGCAAAGAAAATAATAAATACCATACCACAATTGTACAGTATATTGAAACAATGATTGAAAAGTAGAAACCTTTAATTAGTGCCACCTCAAGTCCTTAGTATAAGTCTGAAAAAGTAAGCATAAACAGAACATGTATACAGTATATATATTATATACATATAAATATATATAAATAAAACTTATATACTGTACATATTGCACATGTAGCATCAGCAGGAAGAATTGAGTCTTGTAATAGAAAAATTTATTCTTTATTATTACTTTACGTTATTAAGGTTAGACCACCTACATACAATACTCCTACCCACTTTTATATATTGCTATACAGTAGGAAGGAGTCAACCTAGAACAAGAAATGTGCATACAAGAATTATCCCAGCCTGTGTGCATTATGTATGCATTTATCTCTTTTCCCTCCTGCAGCACTTTAGGGTATGCATGTCAATAAGACTTTTTAAAACTCAAGAATAGTACAAGCATTACATGCAAGTACAGTAAACAGTTAAGAGAGCATCTCTTCCTGCCTTTCTCCCTCATGTCCTACAAACTACCGGTATGTCCACGGGTTGTCCTGTTCTGGTTCAGAAGTGTCACTTGCCTGTTGTGTTGTGTCCTTAAAATGTCCAAATGTCCCACTCTCCTCAGGTTCAGGTTTAAACAAAGGATGTAGCAGGGACTGTCATTGACTGTTGAATGCTGTGACATTAGTATAAGAGATGGGTTAAGATGCCTGAATGGCCTGGGTACAGTATACTGCACATGAACTGATTGCCCCAGAAAAAGAGGTGCTTATTGAATGTTGTAAATACTGGTATACAATGAGTACCCTCATCCTGTGGCTGGCCAGAGGTGACTTGATCATTTCTATGCTCCTGGCTGGTTACTTGTCACACATCATGCCTTTGCTTTGTATAAAGGACTTCCACAAATTCTTCCTCTACTGCTGTTGTATGAATTATATACTACAGGGAGGAGATCTTACCATGATGTAATAACAAGCCTATCTAGACAGAAATATTTTATTACAGACTAAGTTGAGGTAATGTTGGTCACTGAAAAAGAAATATTGTTGTTGTGAGAGATCAGAGGAATAACTTATCATTTTGTATTAAAGGTATTAATATGTCGGTGGTTAATAAAAATATGATTAAGAAGAAAATTCAAACATACTGTAATGTAATTTTAATTAAGTGATAGACAAGTGTCACACTGACACATTTGTATACTGTCTCACTGTATTAAGCTTTGTCATTGTATAAAACCAGTGTGGAGCAACTTGACTTGATTTTATTACAGTCATTTGCTTGAGGCCTTAATGCATAATTGGAATGCCTACTTCATTACATGTGCCAGTGTTGCAATGTTTATTCACTGTGCAGGAGTGACTCAGAGCTGGTCGGGTAATAGGTAAACCCTGAAGTCTGTTGGTCAAATGAAGCCTGTCAAGTGAGAATCCCTTTAGTTGTCTCCATCAACTTTTGTTGAATATGAAGTGTTTTGTGACAGGTGTGTAAATAGCCAAGTACCACCTGAAGTGTAACTCAGGCTTGGACTCACCAGATGTGGTATTTGTAAATGATATTCACCTATGACCTGTGTAGAGTCAAATAATGTTTAGATGACATTTTTGTACAACAGAAACGGGAACTGCGTAATATATTTTTTCTGTGGGGGGATGTGTTTGTACAAGGGATGCTGTTGCTTCCTTCAGTGACCTGTCAGAGCTTGCAGTCTTCCCTTGTACAGTAATATATACTGTACTCAGAAAATGACATACTGTATAGAGGATGACACTGATAAAATGTGTCGGGCATTAAAGTTCTGTTGAATATACGCACACTTATTATATATACATATACAGTATATATATTTATATTTCATATATATAGTGTATATATATGTATATAGGATACAAAACTTGTGGCATTGTAAAAAGGCATATGCAGATTATTACAAAGGCATGTTTTAAAATAATATTGAAATCTAAGGTGAGAGATATTGCAAGGTGTTATATTATAGCTCAAGTGATGGATTATAGTATGTGAGTGACTGTTACATTGTTACCATTATGTAAATAATTCTCTTAAGTATCCCCATACACAGAAGGATGAAATTCTGTATTCTTCAGTTTCTCAGCGGAGACTCACCCTCAGAGGACATCCCTAGCAGCAGTAACAGCATTCTCTTATGGTTGAAAATACTTTTCTGGTGTGTGTGTGTGTGTGTGTGTGTTTGTAAATGGGTGAAACAAAGGAATTTGTGCATTGTAAGAAGGGGTGGAAGAGATTTGCTAGGAGTATATGTAGGGGTTGACAGTTCATGGAATAGGCTACATGTAGCATTTTTCACTAAGGCTAATTGTAGGGATTTTCATTCTGGACATCAAAACTTATTGGGGGGAACTTAAAATTTCATGGGATTGGAAGGGTTTGAATGTGTGTGACCCATTTCACTGTGTGTTCTCTCCCTCTCTGGTATTTCTTATTTCAATTTTCCATCCCTTGAGAAAAGGGAAATGGGGTGTAGGTGAAGATGATGATGACGTACATGTGTGTGTGTGTGTGTGTGTGTGTGTATGTGTTGCAACACCATGCCAGGCAGGCCAGCAATTAGACAAGTCCTCTGATAAGCTTTTAGAATTCTACATGATACAGTAGCTAAGTAGGTGTGCTGTAGGCAAGTGAGGCATCTAATTTTAACATTTCATTTGAATAGGTTGAAATGTAAAAGCATAAGCGGAAGGACGCTATTTACAAATAATAACAGTGTTGATTACCTCAGTCCTTATAAGAAAAGAAAATAAGAGGTGAAATATTAGAATCCGACCCCTTCCATAAAACCCCTCTCGTCTCAGTATGAAGTTACACGTTACTGTTGAATATGGTCATGATTACTCTATCCCTGTTTCCCCACCCTACAGATTAATATTATGTTCTTTGTAACCTTGTGAGCAATGTGGAGACCTAAGTTATATTTTAATAAATAGAATCTATTACTCATTGGTTTTAATCTCTCTTTAGGATTGGGACACACCTGACGTAGTTTTAAGACACATTCTGCTTAATTAACTGAGGAATTGAAGAGGAAAAAAGAAAACTATACTATAAACCTGAAAGAGCCTGTGGCATAAAGGAAAATGAGATAAACTGGAGGGACAACAAGCACAAAGTAAGTCAGGGAGTGACCTTGGTTCGAAGTAGCACTGAGGGGTCATTTGGTGGTGGCTGGGGAGCACCACCCTTGGCCCCCAGATCTGATTTGCTGCTCCATCCCCAATAAGTCGACCAATTAGGCTATTATCAAAATGTCCTTGTGGGCAGGGCCGTTTCTAAGCTTTGGGGGGCCCTAGGCGAAATGCTGTTTGTAAGCCCCTACTTTACAAAACTTCCAAACCATTTACGTTGATTTCGGGCCTCGGGGCTTGCCTTTAACATTTAAGTGTCTTGATCTGGGACAGTTTTAGAGGAAAAGAGGCTGGATCCAAGAAAAAAAACGACTTTACTAGAGGCACCGGGGGTAGATGGGATAACTGCTGAAATGTTAAAGTGTTGGGGGGGGGGGGGAAGTAGTGGTGGAGTGGATGTTGCTTATAATTATGCACATTGGCTTAGAGGCAGGGAGAGGTGCCACAGGATTGGAGAAGAGCCATAATTGTACCTTTGTATAATAATATAAGGGGTAAAGGTGGAGCGGGAGGGTGGCCAGCGTGTGGACCAATCAGCTGGAGACACCTTTCCAATGATGGTTAGAGGTGGAGTGTAAGGGAGGTCAGTGTGTGGACCAATCAGGAGACAGACACCTTTACAATGACGGTGGAACACAAATTTTGAACCGAGTTATAGTGTGACCGCTGCTTAAGACGCATGCCGTACGTGGCTTGCGAAACTGGGCAGCCACTGTGCAACATCGTCAACTGTGTCAAGTAAGGCCATATTCAAGAACATTCATAGTGTATACGATGGCGTGGTACCCGTACGATGGCTCTGTTTTTTTTATCTATGGATCCGTCGTACCACGAACAAAAAATTATATATTATTTTCATCTACCCTTGAGAAAGTTACATGAAGTAAGTAGCTTATGGTTATATATTAAGAATTCTAATAATTATGATGATGATGGTATCGTTACATCAGAAGAATACGTAGGTAAATATTTAATCTGACTAATTTTTATTGAAACTAAATTCAGTTTACTAACTTGCCGGCTTAGATTTTATAACTCTGCAAAATTTTATGAGTCAATTTTAGTTTAGTAGGTATAATAGAAAGTGTGTAATTATGATGTAAACACTGAAAACTTTATGAGTAAATTATTTTAGTTCGGTAGGTATAATAGAAAGTGTGTAATGATGATGTAAACTCTGCAAAATTTATGAGTCAATTATTTTAGTTTGGTAGGTATAATAGAAAGTGTGTAATGATGATGTAAACTCTGCAAAATTTATGAGTCAATTATTTTAGTTCGGTAGGTATAATAGAAAGTGTGTAATGATGATGTAAACTCTGCAAAATTTATGAGTTAATTATTTTAGTTCGGTAGGTATAATAGAAAGTGTGTAATGATGACGTAAATATATTTAGGCTTGTAATGTATTGCCTAGTGCATCCTGGGAAAGCAACAATCAGCTGATATACCTTCACATTCATCGATTAGAAATACACTTCTTATTTTAATGCAAAGGTGATTCCATACATAGTTTAGCTTATTGTTTCTTTATAATAATTTAATAATAGTGTGTGTCATATGAAAAAATAGCATTCAGGAGAACCCACAAGTTATTAAAGACGTGTAAATTGTTGATAAATATGTCTACCTGTTGGAGGTTTATTATTATGAATTCAGTTAGGTATTTTCCGATTGTCACGTCTTTACTGTTTGCAGAGTAGATGAAATATTAATTAATAGGGTAAAAGTAGAGAAGTACTCCGTTCACTATATTGTATATCATTACCCAGTATTTTGGACCATTCTAACACACTTTTCATCTATGGTGTTTCGGCGGTGCCCCGTTTTACAAACATAATTTAGAAATTAGTCTGACTTAACCTAGACCACAGCAGACTACCGGGACCTAACCTGGGCAAACTACCAGGATATAACCGGTGTAAGCTATCATAAAGTGACCGGGGCACATTCCTGGGACCTAGCCGGATGTGGTAACACTGCGCAGCCCTAGCCAAGAACGGAGTACTTCTCTACTAATACCATTAATACAAATATGAATTGATTTAATGTTGATTCCTTTTTAATATGAACTGTTTTGTGAGGAATATAGGGCCATATACAAAAACATTCATGGTGTTGACGATGGTGTAGTGCTGGTACGACTGCTCCATAGACAAACTACAGATCCATCGTATACACCATGAATGTTCTTGAATATGGCCCATAATGTGTGGAGCCAACAGACCGTATAAAAATGGTATTTATTGAAAAAATTGCCATTTTGTAGCAGTGTTGCCAGATCCAGCTTGGTCCCAGTATTTTGCCCCGGCCATTTCCTGTACTTTACCACGGTTATTTCCCGGTAGTTTGCCCAGGTTAAGTCCCGGTAATTTGCCCAGGTTAGGTTCCGGTAGTCTGCTGTGGTCTAGGTTAGGTCAGGTAAGGTCAGGCTAATTTCAAAATGCCTCATTTGAATATGCCCTATCTTGGAAATGGGGCATTTGCGGAGGAAATGTCATAAAAGAAAATGGTCTTAGAATGGTCTAAATAAGTGGGTAATGAAGGTAGAAAAACCGTACGCGATAACGGCAATTCTTTCAATATTTTTACCAAAAAAATGTATGGGTCGTATGCAAGAACATCGGTGGTGTTGATGATGGTGTGGTAACAGTACGATGACTCCATAAACAAATAGCAGAGCCATCGTACAGGCACAACACCATCATCAACACTACAACTATTCTTACATACGGCCATATTGTTCCAGTCACTCCAGAAAGTTAAAGTTAGGTAAAGTTTGGGACTATCCACAGTTGGTTATAAGTACTGGTTTGTAAATATATTGTAATGTTTGGGTAGGTTACATGTATTCCTATATATGTTTTGTTAAATAATTGGTGATTGTACTCATTTGCCATGATTGATGACCTAAAACTGAAACACACACTAAAAGGAGGGCAGGACAAAAAGGTTAAGAGAAAGTGATGGGTAAAGAATGCAAAATTGTACGTTTATTTGGATATACTGATACCTACTAGAATTAACAAAGCTATACAACACATGTTCAAGACTTGGCCAAACTACCAGATTGTAATCTCACCTTGACTGACAAAGTCTGACATATACCTTAATACGATGGTTTGAAAAAGATATTTCTTACCAAAAATACACTCTGTTTTCATATTTTCTATGGTAGAACTGAAAGACTGTTATGTATGGTAAACATTAACAATTACCATAGGCTATATATATTTCAATGGGGGGATACCACTTGGGTAAAATGAGTATGTAGCAGGCATCCTATATGTATATGATTGAGCATATTCCAGGTGAAGATAACATCTTCACTACATCGTAACTACGCGTTACAATTGGTGACCACGGGGTGACTCGAACACCCAAGTTACAAGTACTTTTTAAAAAATTATTGTACAGTACCTCTTCAGAGGCCAAGTTTTGTGTTTTTCTTACACTGCAACTATTTTTTTTTCTTAACTGAGCCAGTAATTTTTTGGGAATTTTTCTTGTTGGATACATTACAGTTACACAGCAATTTTTCTGATATCAATTATGAGATGTTACTGCCATATGAACAGCATTGTGTAATACTGTCAAAGAAATTTACTGTATCTTCAAATATATGATAATATAAACTATCCTCTTTGTTATGTATTGTGTTTGAATGCAGTAAACAACTTGGGCTATTTTGTTCCAGAAACAAAAAATCATCATGTCAGGTGCATCCATCCCACCAGAACAGCTTCCTGCTGCTAACAACTCATCAGTGAGAGAAGAGTCAGCAAACTCTGTCCACACAACAGACCAACTGTCTCACACCTCACCACCATCTTCACTTCCTGCCAAAACTTCTTCTCTTGATACCAGGGTGCCTGTAACAGAAGCAACTTTATCAGAGCCTCTCCCAGGCTCCTTTCACCAACTGTCAACCAGTGTGGCTGGAAGCTCACACTCCTTATATACAGAACAAAGTACAAGTAGTAATGCATCAGATTTTAGATTGCCTTCCACCTCTGCACTTTCCAACACCCCTGAAGAGTTTGAGGTCAGAGCATCCAATACTAAATGCTCTTTGTCAAATCCAGCCAATAGTGATCTCTCGTCCAATACTAGTGTCCCAGATCACCCTACTTCTGCTACCGCTACCTCTCCCTCTCATCACCAAGAACAGACAGAGTTGCCTCCAGCAGAATCTAATACCAGCACTAGTCGGCTTCCACCACAAACTTTACCACAGTCCCCATCAAATTCTCCACAGCAGGCACCACCACAGTCTCCAGTCACCGATCCTCCACCTCCACCACAAGACAACAATACTGGTGCTGGCGGTAATAACAACCAGAGCCACAACAACACTCAAAACCGCCCTAACAATACTAATAATAACAACAATAATAATAACAACAATGGTGGTCTTGCCAATGTGAGAGAAAGACTTTTCCAGGCACTGTTCTTCAGGCTGGCAGTTGGGTATGCACGTGCGTTTCCTCCACCCATGAGAAGAATGATAGAATTCACAGTTTTACTGAAGGTAAGGGAAAGTGTGGGTTGCATCAAGGTGTGAGGTAGATTTGATCTACAAACAAAGTATCCCTGTACTACTTTTCAAGAATATTGCTCATATAATGACACTGCCTTTACAGTACCACAATGTGTGATTCAGTCTTAAATTATCTTGATTTTAGTGTGATGAGTAATCTGACAATATTAGGCACTGTACAGTAATGTGTCATGTTACAGGCACTGACAACACTGTTTCTCCTGGTGTACATCCACCTGGCCTTCACCCGAGCCCCCATTACTTGCCTGGACCATGTACGAGACCATTGGCCAAGGGATGGCATACTGAGAGTCGAAGTCATCCGCAACCCTAGTGAGTTGTGCATCAGTGATCATCATTTTCTATACTGTGTTGAGGAATTAACCCAGTCTCACTGGACAGTACTATCCTGTATTACAATAGTTTAATGTATCTATTGTCAAACTTAATGCCCAGGGAGTGACTCCAGATTGAATGTCTCCATAACCACTGTCATGGATCATAAGACCAGCCGTCTTCCTTTCACTCAAGCCGTTGATTTGTGATATCAAGTGAAGATATTTTACATCTGCTGGAATAAAACCTCATACCATTTTTTGTACTCCACAGGTGAAGACTACACAGTGGAACAAAGCTATGAGAAGGAAGAGAGACTACAGCAGAGACAAATGGAATTCATAGGTGCTCTTGGTTCTGACCTTGATATGTGAGTTTCCCTCGGATTATGCTCGTTAATCTTCTTGTGCATGTTAAACTTACTATGTGCATCAAATGTAATGCACTTATGCATGAATTATTGCCAGTTTCTTAGGAATACTGTATAATATTTCATTCATTCACACTAATAATAAAGAGGGAGCCACTTTCCTATGCCAAGTATGCCATGACTTAAAGTATGAGTGAGGTGATAGAATTTTATTTCAAAACTTTTCAACAGGTTGCTATATACTCTTGGAGTTGCACGAGTGGAATTAAGCAGTTTGCAGGTTTTTTAACTAAGCTTACATACATGACTGAAATTAAGCAGTTTGGTGTGGGTGTTTTGCAGGCTATTTGGAGGGAGTGAACCAGTGGTGACAGATGGGGAAGGCTCCTTGGTGGATCCGGAGGTTGCTGCAGACGTCGCTTCCTCTACTATCACTACCCAGGTATACTGCTCTTGCCACCACTGTATCCAGCAACTCAAAAGGTTGTCTAGTTGGTATAATGTTTGGTCAGAGTTGCGTGCTGGGAAGTGTGCATAGTTTCAAGGCTGTAGGAGGGAGGTAGTCAGGAAATTTTCACTCATGCTATGCCACTACTTGGAATGGATTGACAACCCTACCTTAATTGATCTAGGTTTGGTAGCCTAACCTTGGGCCCCAACACTCCTGAGTGGGATAAAATATGAGACGTGGCATTTTCTACCGCCTTTTGTGATGTGAAACCAGTACTCTAAGAACATGGATTCAAGACATGACCACAGAACTACAACATGAATTTGAAATGTTGACTGAGTTACAAAGAGTTGTTGTAGTGTGAGAGAAATGCATACTGTAATATGACTGTAGTTTATACTAATGTAGGTTTACTGTACTTCAGGGTGAGGAAAGTGGTGAGGGTACCAGGAAAGAGGAAGAGGACCAGCACCTCTCACATCATCAACAAGCACAGCAACAAATTCACAGTAAGTATGAACCTTGCATTTCTTGAGAATGATTACCGTAGCTGGCTGGTTAGGGTGTAGTGCGGTAATCATCAAACAGTTTGTTTCAGGGCAAAATGAGCTGAAATCTTGATGCTCATTATCCTGAATCTTTAAAAATTACTATTCTAAAGGACAGCATATCCATTATATTGGCATACTGTGTACTGTATCTTTTTTGTCTCTCATTAAGCAGTGCTCATTTATATCCTCTTGTCATTCCCTCTGTTAGGCACAGAATGGGAAACGGAGGTATTGGTATGCAAATATTGTTGAAACTGAATTACAAAACTAATCTTTGTAGATAATTTACTTTCATATGTCATGTTTGGTTTTGTATGCATGAGTAACAATTGCTTGATCAAACAAAAAAAGTTGTTTACAGTGATTCTCTTCTTCAGGAAATGATGAGCTAGAGGAACAAGTATTGAAGAAGCAAAATATTTCTGAGAGTAAGTACTTAATATATATACAGTACATCTTTATGTTCAATACATTTTTTTCTCTACTCTTATCATCTCTTGATACTAAATTTATATGTCTATAGTTTCAATGCTTAATTCACTCTAGAAACTTCCCTATAACAGAAGGGTCTCAGTCTTTCCCTGTTTTGACATTCCCTCCTTGCTTGGTCATGCCCTCTCCTTCCATTCTTCTCCATATACTCTTGTACCCTGTTCATCTGTCTCATGAGTTGTTGTTGTTGATGTTCTCCCGGGGAAGAATTGCCTCCTGCCCCATAGATCCCCAGTAAGCTCTGGTCACAGTGAAAAAACAAATTAAAATAAAGGAGGGGCTGGCCCGATATGCCGGGGCTACCGAAACAAACCCCAGAAAGATGGGACCAGAGCTTACTGGACCAGAGGGTCTGGGGGCCTCCAACCGCCAGGGAGATTGAGGGGAAGGTCTTTGATCCCACAGCCAGTGCTGTGGCCCAAGTCCACATTACCCCAAGAGCTACAAGTGGGGCTGCACCTTCCATAAGACCAGTCCTGAAGGGATCATAGAAGGGGAGGGAGTTTAGACTGCTGCCTGCAAAGGGATAATGCACCTCCGTGTGCTGGCAGTCCACAGAGCAGTGGGGGTGGGGGGGGGAGGCCTCTGGTTGCAGTATACCCCACATGGATTTTTAATCCATGTGGGCAGATCTCGTCAAATCCACTAGAAAGTGACCAGATCCTACAAAAATCTTTATTCTAGCCCTGTGAGGGATGGCTAGTATTCACAGAGAATAAAGTCAGACCCCCTGGGCACATTTGTCTCATGAGTTATTTGACTCTTCACCCAGGCTCCCCTTAATCTCACTCCCAAACTTTCTTCAAAAATACTTAATTTTTCATTCTCTCAAAATATTCAAGCTGTCTAATTGTTGTATGTATCACCATACACACAATCACTCGACACTGAACACCAATGGCCTTCTCACCCAAACTACGACCTGTTACTAGGGTAACATTAATGATGTTTTAGTTGTTTCATTTATTAAGTCATTCATGTTTTTCGTTATGTGATTGGATGTAGCTGTGCATGTTTGTTCAGATGCTGTACAGCCACCAACAATAGTGCTGTCACCTTATCTGTTAAGACATGTACAGTCACGAGCATAAGTTTCTTTACCTCCCTGGCGAGAGTTCGATCAAAGTCGTGGTTGGATATGGACTAGACGAACAAAAATGGACCAGTTCATAATGTTGGGATGATGCTTCATGTCACTAAAGATGTTCACTTGAATACAACAAATTTTACACCGTCATGAGATATTGACTCCCAGTGTTCGTTTGCCTGGCCCTTCTCCAACCACAACTTCGACCTCATTCTCGCCATGGGGGTAAAGAAACTTATGCTCATGACTGTACCACATACTGTATGTTTCATAAGCTACAGAGGCTCAGGAACTGAAGTCCAGTGAATTTACTCACTGGATATTGTAGTTTTGATTGGTGATTGTGTTAATTAAATTATTATAATTTAGAATATCCTTTAGGAAGTGCTCATTGAAGCGACAGCACTTTTACTGGCGAGTACATACCTTGGAATTTATATGAACATAAGCATGTTAAAATTGCTATTGTACTATTTTTTTCCTCTTTCTATGGTACTGTACTTTTAAGCCATTTTCTCTTTATAGCACTGAATCACTATGAACAAGTTGAAGTAAGGCCAAAAAGTGAGATGAGAGAGGAAGTCAAAGCTGAGGCAAGGGAGGAAGTGGATAGAATAGCTGTACCAGATGTAGACCCTTTAATTACCAACCATACCGATGACTCTACTCTGGACCCAGAACACCAAGACTCCCCACTCCCAAAGAAAGAACCACTAGAAATGCTAGCAAAAGCAGGTAAGAAGGCATGACCACTTCTAAATGAATTTATTTAATAACTTGGATTATAAGAAAATGAGTGAAGAGTATGGTAGAGGTGTACAGGTAAATATGGGTAAAGGCAAAGTGATGATAGTAGAGAGGGAAGAGAATCAGTATGTTCTGTAATATGAAAATAGGTTGAAAAAATCTAGTACAGTACATGAGAGTAATATTTGGTAAGAAAGGAAAAAATAAAGTGTAAGTGGATAATTGAGCAACTCAAGGAAGAAAAATAGCAGATGTGATTAAACTCTTGTTTAAAAGAAACAGGTTAAGTACAGTGTATTTTGAAGTTAATGGTTTGTGTCTGGTTACAGTGTGGCCAGAAGAGGAGTATATTGTGGAATATAGCTTGGAGTATGGCTTCCTACGCCTCTCCCCAGCCACTCGTCAGCGCCTCAATATCCCTGTCAAGATTGTGACCCTGGATCCGGCTCATGACGCCTGCTTTGGTGATGCCCTCTCGCGTTTCATCCTTGACGAGTTTTTGGGATATGATGACATCCTTATGGCTTCCATCAAGAGCTTAGCAGAGAAGGAAGAGAACAAAGGGTACCTGAGGTGAGTTTTAGTAATTAAATGGGTAGTGTGAGGTTTGTGTGTATCTACAGTATACTATATACACACACACAGCCCATTTTCTGGACACAACTTTCGTCTTTCATTGCACATCAGTACAAATTGGTAACTAATTTGCAGCAAATAAACCACCTGTGGTATCAAACTAATTTTTCAAGCTTTTGAATAGACCAAATATAAACTGAATATTTATGAAGGATTCGAGAGACCCAAGCATAAAATTGTTGGATGTTTTAATTAAAAAGTGAAAAAAAATTGAGAAACCCAGCATTAGGCTAATGTGGAATGAATCACTTGCAGGAATGTGGTGACCGGAGAGCACTACAGGTTTGTGAGCATGTGGATGGGTGGGAGCAACTACTTGGCTGCTGGGTTTGTGATGGTGGTGTTCACCCTGAGTGTGTCCATGCTGCTCAGATACTCTCACCACCAGATCTTCCTCTTCATTGTGGACCTTCTCCAGATGCTTGAGTTAAATGTAGCCATCACCTTCCCTGCAGCTCCCATGCTCACTGTCATACTGGCACTTGTTGGTGAGTAACTTGCCATACTGGCACTTTTTGGTGGGTAACTTTGAGTTTCGCCCTTTATATCACTGGGCTATTCTTTTGGCAGGAATGATACCTTGAGTTAGTCAAAGCTGTATACATAAGGTATCAACATAATCCTCTGTGTAAGTGTTGAAGGGTCAGGGCTTGCTACAGTATGTCAATACTGTTGTTAACAGTTATCTCAGGACACATTCACTATACATATTTTTTATTTACACAACACATTAGCTCTATTTTTCATAAGTTTTTGACAGTGTACTCATTATCAATGAACTGTCGGTACACCAACTGACAAACTGAACAGTTGCGTGATAGAGGTTTATGGTGAATTGAGGTTAGGTTTATACCCCTGTGAATTTTTTTTCCCAGGAAAGTAAATTCTTATTTACTATTATGATTGGTTTACAAGCCTTTAACAAAAATAATTGATTACAGGTATGGAGGCCATCATGTCAGAATTTTTCAACGATACCTCAACAGCATTCTACATCATTGTGCTGGTGTGGGTGTGTGACCAGTACGAAGCCATCTGCTGCCACACTGCCATCACCCGTAGACATTGGCTTCGTTTCTTCTACCTGTACCACTTTGCCTTCTATGCCTACCACTACCGCTTCAATGGACAGGTGGGCGCTTGTGTAGGAGGGGTTCAGGTATGGTGGCAGCATTGGGGGGAGGCAGCATTGAGTTAGGTCTTCTGGGCCTCTCTCCTCACTCTCGGTCACTATGTAAACAACACATTTGACAGCTAATAGCTTGTAAACCACTAATGCTACATAGATAAATAATACAGGATATTGAAGTACAAACCTTTAGCTGTCTCCTGATGTACTTGTGAAGACTAAAATGACATCTGTAGGATGGGTAGCCACCTCTCAATGACATTGACTCAAAATTCACTTTTACTCTATATTTACATATCTAAGTAAGTTTTCACACTTTAATTTTGTTATAAAATATGTCAGAATCACATTTTTCAACACAACTATATGAAAGATAATGTCACTGTCGTTTTTACGTAGATGTATGGAAATTACAGGAAAAGAGAGTGATGAAAATATATCCTTCTACTCTCACAGTTCAAGCAAGACTGACTGGTGATGGCTGAGATGGCTGTGGGCAGCCTCTTGGCTGCCACCAGCAGTATTGCTACCCCAAAACTAGCTTGTTAGGGACCACGCAAATTTAAAAACTGTCCTGTCGAATCAATGCTACACCCGCGGTGCTCCAGACTTGTTGCTAGTGTCGAAATTTTACTACACCCATGAATTAAGGGTTAAGAGCCATATTCCTTAATTTTTATATCTTGCTCCCTTGACATAACTCCCTTCAAGACAAGGATACCAACTCTTCCCAGCTCTAATCAACAGTGTACATTTACAGTACTATAAATCTAAACTAGAATTATGAGGAAGGAATTGTAGATCATAGTTTAGAAGGGTTGGTATCCTTATCTTGATAGAAGTTACATCACAGACTAATATTAATGTATGTGACACTTCTTCATTTCCTTTTTTTTTCCCAGCAGTTAAGTGCAGATTCAAAGTTTTATATTGTGTGTATAGTTTTTGTATGGATGGCATATTAATGCAGAAAGTATATAATGTCATACTGCTCTGCCTAACCTGTGTATTATCTTTTTCAGTATTCCTGGTTAGCCCTCATGACATCATGGCTCTTCATCCTTGTAAGTCTGTGTTGGTTTTGTCCTTTGATGGATAAGAATTATTACTGTGATGAGTAAAGTATTAATGGTAATTTAAACTGAGGTTTCATTAAAATTTTTTATTCATCCAATATTGTATACAATGCATACATTGTTGTAAGAACAGTAAGCCATAACATGTGCTGGTTGGTGGAGATTTGAAATACACATTTGCTGCTTGCATTCAGATTTGCAATTTTAACGTAAAATAATAATAACCTCATATAATTTTTTTCGCAAAGTTCTTTATAAAAAAAAAGAATTAGTAAAACCTAACAATTAGTCATGTTGTATATGGTATAAACAAATTATAACAAACTATTTGTTCCGGCAGCACTCCATGTTATACTTCTTCCACCACTACGAGCTGCCAGCAATCCTGCAGCAAGCTCAGATCCAGCAGTTGGGTCGAATCCAGACAGTAAACATTGTCCTACGCAACCTTCCCAACAATGCCACCAATAACAGCAACCAGAATGCAACAGGCACAGCTGGCAACAATAATGGCAATGGAGAGAGTGGTGGTGGTGCTGTGCCTGAGGCTGGGGCAGGGGCAGGGGCAGGGGCAGGGGCTGGAACTGGAGCTGGAGCTGGAGCTGGAGCTGGGACCAGGACAGATGGGACAGGCAGGACAACAGCAGCTGGGGCTAGAGTGGACCAGCTTCCACCATTACCCAACCTACCTCCCATGGTTAACCTTGTCTTTGGGAATGTTGCTCCAGCTCTCACAAACAACAGAAATAGAAATTCACTCAGCTTTGTCTTCAGAAATGTAAGAAATATAGTTGAAAGTCTGCATCAAAACACAGTGGCTGCAACAACTGCCTCATCCACCACCACTACCACCACCACAACAGCATCCACAGTAACTTCTTCAGCGAGTAGCAACACAGCCACAGGACTGTTGGGAGCCACATCTAGGGACCCTGTCACAGTCTCAGCATCCAATATTACTACCCCCAACCATCCATCAAACTCAGGTGATTAGTGTTTATTCTAGTTTAATCATCATACACTTGGTATGGCTCATGGTAGTCCAGTGTATACGAGACCTTGGCTGTAACCACACTGTGCAAACTTGCATTGATTCAAAGTTCTTGGAGATAACCTGGAAACCTTTAAACTCAGCATGCAGCTCCTGGTAATGGGTTGGGTGCTTTCCATACATCCCTCAGAGGGATAAGTTGGGACATTGACATCCAGTCAGCACTGATATTGTTTAGCTGTAGAGATCAGAATAAGAAAATAGAAACAATGTTTTTGTTGTTTAAGTTCCTAAAGCAGCCCCGAGCTCCTGAGAAAGGCCATGGCCTGGGCTGGGCTTTCCCACAGTCCCCTCAGAGAGTGTATATTGTGGAGTTATTGTCTGTACTAGAAAAGGAAAGAAAAAAAAACTATTCCATCTTCATATTTTCATGAAGAGTTCACTTGAAGCACAATACATAAATTAAGTCAGTATATGCAAACTTACCTATGACCTTATAGAAAATTCAGTAGCAAGTGATATACGGAACAGAACTTTATGAAATATCTAGTTACTTTACAGTTTCTGCAGTAATGTCAGTGAACTGTCGTATAAATTGTAAGATGTAGCATAAATATGAATTCTCTTTGGCAGTTATGTCCTACAGTACTGTTTGTCTGAAACTTTATGAAAAGTGTGACAACATTAATTGCTGCAACTTTCTCATTTCTAAGCATATATTGTAGGGGAATGCTACTGTACCTGAAAATGAAAATAAATGGTATGCAATATTGGACAAGATATATTTCACATTTTATAGGTTCCAAGGCCTTTCTTACTATGTACTGTTAATTGTTCCATTGGAGTAAATTTTGAATTTGTTGGTAAAAGAGCATTTAATTGTCATTATAGTTACTTTTACACTTATCATTGCCTCAAATGCTCTTTCAGTAGGTTTTACCTTTGCCAAGAGGTTGCGGTTTTTGGTTTGGTTTGTTCATCTGTTTGCTATTACTGTCTGCATGTTGTCAGATTAAAACTCTCTCCCTAAGTGGTAAGAAAAACCTATGTAAGTTCTGAAAGGTATAATTGACAGAGGAATACAGCCTTTTGGAATTTACTTGGGATTTTATTACCATTTGCTTCATTCAATTCCTCCCTTGGTGTTGTCAACATGGAAAAGACCTCTATGCCTTCTTATTTCATAATGCATGTCTTATATGAAATACTAACACAGGCCCAATTCCCAGATGTAACGGTTGCTTCATCACCTCAACTGTTTAGTGTTGGGATCACATCATCTACTTCTGATGCCACACCCTCATCTCCTTCGTCTACACATCTCTCTTCGTCACCTGGACCCAGCTCGTCAGAAATTCCCTCTTCCCCTTCTCCAAAAGACCCTTGCAGCCAAGTTGAATCATCAGTGGAGCAAGTGTCGGAGGATGGTGGAGTAAGATATAGAGCAGAAGCACTATGTCCAACAGGTACCACATCGTTCTCACTTCAAGATCCCTCACCAACAGAAAAATATTCTAGTCTCACAACACCAAGTGGAATGCCACCCACTCTGGCTACCATAAGTGATGCAGGCACCAGTACTCAGTTGGCTCATGATGAAGCCTCTGAAATGTGTATGAACAACCAAAATTCATATCCAACCAATAGAAGTAAAAGTGACACTGCCACTTCCTTTCCCTCAGAACAAGGTGCGAGACAACGCAACTCTGTGGCAACAAATCCTACCCCTACCTTGTCTTTAAATCAAGATAGTTGTGATTAACAATCCCACAGCTTTTTATAGTGAACATTATTTTGTGAATGTCCAAATATAATATCCATTTACTGCTGTATATTAAATGCATAGTGTTATGGTGTTGGCGACTGTGTAAAAATCATGCTGAATGTATTTAGCAAACAAAACATACAATTGCATTAATTAAGGTTTTATGCTTATGAAGAGTACATTTTGTCTTGCCTCAGGTACTCACAGATATTCTTTAGTCTCACTGAATGTTACTTTACAATTTTTGTGGTTTATCAAGGAAGTTTTTTTATGTCATTCTGGAATTATTCTTAAATATTAAGAGTCCTTTATTTACAAAATTTGTTGGTTTCTGAGTACTGTATTTCATTACTGTCATTACACTACATTATTTTGTACATCATGAGTGCTTTTTTTAATGTTTTGTAATTTAGATTTATGAAAAAGATTTTACGTTTAAGAAAAATCTCACGTTTTATTCTTTAACCATTATTGCATTATTAAAATTTACCTAACCTTGTCCAGAGAGAATAAGAAATTCAGTATCGAGTATGTGGTTGTCAATCATGTTAAACAATTTTCAAGTCAGGAAGTTGATTTGCAACACATTTCTGCCACATCATCAGTCAAAATGACTTTCTTAACCTTAATGAGAAGTTGGCCAGTGGCTTTTATTGATTTATATACCGGTATTTATTTATTTATTATTTTTTTTTTTTTTTTTTTTTTTTCATTATATTGTAATGTATTCAGGAGGATTAATTTCTCTGTAATCCTCCTTTGGTCCTAAATCAAGTATCTTCAGCTGTCCCTCATTTCCTTGTTCTTTATCCTTTTCTCTTTCTGTTGCAATCGCAATATTCCACCACCAGACTTATGAGGGTCTGGACCTAGTAGGCTATAGCCAAACTGTTTTCTCTGGCTCTCTCTTTTTCTCTCATCTGGTACTGTATTTATCCATAGTTATTATTTTGAGTAATGTACCATAACAAAAGTCTTTCTGTTTGATGCCCTTGAACAAAATAACATATTCACCTACACTTAAAGAGTCTTATCATTTTTCAACATAACCTACTCTTCTTTCAGACTTGCTTCATTAGTATCGTTTTCATTTCTCCTTTGTCCTCGAATTGTGCATCATCTTCACACTTCATTTCTTTTGTACTGGTACCTGAGATACTGAGTTCATCAGGCTCATCTTTCATTGCATGAATTATCATCAGCTGCATACAGTGCTCTCCATTTTGACCAATTTCTTCTGTTGCCTTGTTTAACTATAGCAGCTGGTACCCGTACCAGTACTTCAGATGTTCTCTCGTTGAATGGATATAATTAAATTGTAGTGTTTTGTTCTCCCAACTTTTAAAGCTCATTGTATATATATGTTTCTGAGCGTAAGTTTCTTCTAATTCATTACAGTATGTAACAATATACATGAGTGATTAGAGAAATCAGAAGAAAAATTGTGCATTAACACACATTGTTGATTCATATTAGTGTAGCATGTACCATATACAGGAAAGTTTTTGGTATTTTGTTGCTTCATATCTGCTTGATCTTTTATCAAAATATGTGATGTTCAGTTACTTTAATCAATGTCAAAACCCTGAGTGAGAGAGAGATGGAACAAATTGGCTATAGCCTCCTGGAACTGTGTTCCCATAAAGCTGGAAGCATTGAAGAATAGGCAATAAACAGAAACATACAGTCGCGGTCAATAATAATCATTCACACATGGGTATCTCAAACAATTTACTGTCTAATGTTTTCACTTTCACATATGATGTTATTGTTTTAAGTAGAACGTAGCTGCTTGTATTAAATTAAAAGATGGTAGTTAACCTATTTATTGGAAAGTTTATCATCTAAGGAACAGAGGAAAGCTGTCAAACTCTTACATGAGTTACCCCTATATGGATGATTATATATGACTGCGACTGTACATGAACTAAAGAGGGAGGAGAAAAATAATTACCATTAAAAGATTTTAGAAAAAAAAAATGTCATACAGAAAAGTGTTGTTGAAGTTCCTCAAGCTGTCTGGCTGAGCAGCCCTGAGCTCGAGGAAGGCTATGGCCTGAACCAGGCTTTCCCAGTCTCCCCAGAGAATGTATGGTGTTTTGTTGGCGAGTATGGTTGTGTGCATTGCAGTCTTCCATAATGTGTTTAATAGAATGGGGTGCTATGTTACAACCTCATTATACAATAGAGTAAAAGATAGGAGTAACATGAAATGAAGCCAATCAACAAAAAGAAATTAAATGTGGGGCCACAACCAATGCACCTTGTAGGAAAGCTTCCCCAAGAACCCTGAGGAACTTGGGGGTCGTCTATGCACAAGAAAGGGTAATATGACACTTAGGCTTATGCAAGTTGGCAGTGCAGGAGGGCCAATGATGTAGTAATACGATGAAATATACTTTATTAAAGAATTCATATCATCGTCATCTAATCCCATTTCTCATTTTTAAAGGGATGGGGGACGATTATTCCTATATTGTCGAACTATAGTACAACATCTACCCAATCCTGGCTCTGGACTCTGGAGCCCCCTTCGGTAAAGTTTTACTATGTTGCTGCACTCTAGTGATGTTGGGATTTTTCTACCGTCAGTACCTACTATTTTATATTATTCTAAGACATTGTTCATCTTTGGAATTTACGTCTCAAATGCCGTTTCCCCCACGTAATGTCAATAATGCATCAAGTAATGTTAGTCGATATTTATGTTCTAGATTTAGCCTGACTTAACTTGACCAAACCTAACCTGGACCTGGGTAGAAAACCTGGTTCCCTCCCGTTTCAAAGTAAATACATACAAAATTACAAATATTAATTCTTTTTACGTATTTCCACATAAGAAAACGGTCTACAAAATAAAAAGGGAAAAGAAACGGGCGATTTCAGTTCCCAGTGTGAAAATATCGAGGACGCAGATAATAGCAATATTTACCAAAATCTAAATTGGCCTTTATGATAACTATATAGAGGAAGGTCACTGGGACGAGCGTATAGTACCTGAGGCGCCATTTACACGTGTTACAAGTTATTAAATAAATCTACTTTAGTTCTGATTAAATATTGACAATTATTTACACCTCTAACTGTCAGATAATACTAATGATGTACACAGCGAGTAATGACACACTTTAAAAACCCAAAACAGCAACCCACAGACTTGTTGTTATTTATATTTAAAACTCCATATATTAAGGTGGCGGCCATCTTTAAATGACGCCCTTATAGTATTGTTTGTTATGATTGGCTTCCAGTCCAGTGTTGCCACGTCTGTTTCACGAAATTTCACCATCTTCAACATCAGAATTTCCCTATTTACCTCAAAAATTCCCTGTTTACTCCTAAAGATAATCGTTTATTTACCATATTCTTGATATTTCGTCTGATAGAAATTTCCCCATTTACTCTTGAACAATCTGAATATAATGTTCCATTTGTACCTCTAATTCTTCATGTCTAGGGTAAATTCCCCATACTTGGCAAAACTATTTTAGTCACAGCATCTGCCAATCACACGCCACGATACAAAGGACACCTGTTCCTTTATTTTGGACAGATATTATTGAGTCAAAAGAGATACCGTCATGTATAAATAATACGAGTTACTATATAATTAATGTGAAAATTACGTATCAAGCATAATTTTTTTAACGTGCTCTCTAAGTTAATTAAATTAAATATTACTGTGCACACAATGCATATTTCACAATCGCTACGTATTACAATGTAGGCTACAGCTGTAGATATATAAACGTAATAATTCACAGAGTTCAGTAATATCAGGATTCATGCATATCATCAGTCTTATGAATTACCACAATTATGAATAATCACAATTAAACCACTGGAAAACGCTGGACGACACGATGTCTAATATTGCATAACATATAGGCTAATGATATATAATATGAAGACTGTCACTCACATCTTAAGTAGTATATGCTATTAGACACGCGATACTGCTATTTAGATATTAGGCCTAAACAATTATTTTAATCACAAAGGAACAACGTACAGTAATATAAGAAATAGAAATATATATTGTGAAAATTAGTAAAACTTATGTATTCTGCCGTTACGCTTAAATTGAACCAGACTGTCATTTTAAGAAGGCGAAAATATAATGACAAAATATTGCTAATCGCATTATTATTTATGACTAGCTGTGTATATAGATCTAGTTTTTCTGCTTGCGTCCATGAACCGCAATGTATTGCTCCGCGGGCGACTCTCGACGTCAATAGTGTTGCCAAGTATAAAGAATTTTCTCTAGATCTGGGGAATTCGTGGTTCCAATGGAGAAATTATATAAAGATTGTTCAAGAGTAAATGGAGAAATTTCTTTTCCTTTTTTATTATATACCTGAGGCCTTCATCTCCGCGCTGGCCTGGAGATAACCCATTGCTAGGGAAATCTTACAGAGGAGGGTTTTCCCGTGCCCCTTACTCCGCGGCTAATGCACCGAAACAGCTTCGGCAATATGGCTACCTAGATAAGTAGGAAGGCCTCAGACAGCCGATTCAAACCCCCTTCCCCTGCTCACAAGGGTGGTAACCTCTGGCAAGAGTGAGAGATTTTTACAGTGTCCCGAGCAGGACTCGAACTCTGGTCCACAGAAACTGCAGTCGCGCACTCTACCAGTCTATCACTGTGCCACTTTTTTATAGTCACAAAACAAAACAAAATCTTCAAGAGTAAACAGGGAATTTTTGAGGTAAATTGGGAAATTCTGATGTTAAAGTTGGAGAAATTTTGTGAAGCAGACCTGGCAACACTGTAGTCTCGACGTCAGTAGTAAATACAAGGAAAGGAAGGCGAGACGCTTGCCATCGCCCTTCATCTCGCTGTCGTTTTCTGGCCATGACTCCAAACAGGCAGCCGTAGTAGTAGCGTGCCCCTGACAGATATAAACAAGATGGCCTCCCCAGAGTTCCAGTTCATTCCTCCCCCAGAAGCACCCGTGTTCAAGCCTACCTGGGAGGAGTTTCAGGACGCCCTTGGATATATTAACAAGATCCGGCCCATCGCTGAGCAGTCAGGGATTTGTAAAATTATTCCCCCGCCGGTAATTAACATCGCACTTCTATTTACAACTCTCTAAGTACCTGCTGAGTCATCATACTATTAAAACGTAAATAAAATTCTCTCTTAAAAGGCAAATAAGAGTAATGAAAAGGTTAATAATGGGTGCTCTGCCGAAGTCGTGGACGGAGAGTGCCTTTAGCGAGAGAGATCCTGCACACGCCACCAACTCCCTAAAATTGGATAACATCGAATCAAGTTATAACCCAAAAAACATCACAGGAATCAAATTATTACAGTTTAGTCCCAATTTGAAGGATGCCACAGCCTATTGGGCCTCCTGAAGGGAAAATACAACCTGGTTGTTGAGATAGGTTTACGTGCACGCGTATTGGAGCGACATGGCGACTCGGATGCACAAATAATCACAAGAAGACCCACTACTCTTATTTCGACATGTTTCTTTCATCGTCACTTGTTGTTATTAGGCCTGTAGCAATAGTGGAATCAACTCACTATTAGGTTTCACTTTGCTGTTCAATGGGGAAGTGGATGTGAGTCGCGACAAGTAAACTGTAGGCAAAATGTACAAATACAGAAACTTGGGTGTAACTCCTCAAACATTTTTATACTGTTAGAAGTAGAGGTTGGTAGGAATCGTTAGCGAATGCTTCAGTTCTCACTAAAACTTCCGTATGTCATGGAAAACCTGTTCTTAATTTGCTGGAAATGTTGGTCTTGGATGAATGCAAGCGTCACTATACTTACTAAAGAGTGATAAGCTGGAGATTAATGAATACATGAATCTAGCCTAGCATAGCTTCATGGTTGTGCATAGGGTAGTCCTATGTGACTTTGTCTCTGAAACAATGGCAAAGGAAAATTACTATTGGCAAATATTATAGAATCAAGCTGTTCTTTAAATATTGATTTTGGATGACTCATGGTCTGTTAGGACAATTAGGTTACATGATGATGGTTGTCATTGGTAATGCTTTACAGCTTCTCTTTGATTCTTGGGCAAAAGTTTAATGTTTTTGCTTCATGCATATGCTTCATCTGTATATGCATTACATGACCACATGTATACTATACTTGTTCTCTATGAGACTGGTATGCTGCATTGAACTTGAAGAGTACTTTATCCTATTATTCAGTTGATATATATGTTTTGCACTGAGGGAATACAATTTGGTGAAAAGCTGGCATGGTGACATGGTGAACAGTATGGAAGTAAAAGGAAGCAATATTCATGAAAAATTGAGAGAGTATTATACTTCTTATTCTTCCCATTGGTACAACAGCAATAATAAAAATTACATGTGAACAGAAAATATGGTTAGGGCTGATGTGTAGAATCCTAAAAGCAAGCTAACCTAGGAAGAAGCAGCTGAAGTAATGTAAATTGAGGAACATGAATAAACAGCATTCCGGGGGAAGGTGTATGGTACAGTCACGGCAAATAGTCCTTGAACAGACTTCACCTTACATCCTGGTTAATATTAGACTATGTGCTACGACTGTACATGAAATATAGAGAGTTATGAGTTGCTTCCATGCTGATGATGCAGTATGAGTGGCAGGAAGGGAAAAATAATTATCCTGAGTGGTAAGTTTGAGAGAGTTTAGTACCAGGTGACGTAGGATAACGTTTGGAAATGATGGTTAAAGAGGTAAGAGTAGGATGTGAATGATGATTTGGAACATAGTATTGTGCAAAGAAAAGAAAAAGTCGTGGTTAAGGGTATTATATGAGAATGTAAGTTCCCTTGTTCCAAAAAATCCCTCTGGGCGTGGTACTGGTTCCCATTGTTAAAGATAAAAATTGAGAAAATTTTTAATCATGAGGTTGTAATATTGGCTGTTATATAAGATATTACCCTAAACACTGATTGTCTATATCTAAGTAGTATACAGCAGGCATGAAGTAACCTACCATGGATGGAATTAGTCAATGGTGAATGAAAATTATGGAGTGTGTGTGAAAAAAGAGAAAGTTTCAAATTTGGACTATTTGAGGGAATTATGAGAAAAATAGTACATTAATATGTTATAGAGAGATAATAAGGGATTATGGCCAGATGGTATAGATAGATTGGATCAAGAAAGTAGATGGTGCAGTAGGAAATGGAAGTTATCTGTTGATGTGGAGTAGACAAGTGCAAAAATAATGTAAGAGAATGTGGGAAGGGATAGAACAGCATTTAAAGGGCATGGGTGTCACTGATGGTTGATAACTGGAAATATATAGGTACCCGGTAATATGGAATGCATTTCCTTCCAGGACTGGCAGCCACCTTTTGCAGTTGATGTGGACAATTTCAAGTTCACTCCTCGTATCCAGAGACTAAATGAACTGGAAGCACACACCAGAATAAAGTTGAATTTTTTGGACCAGATAGCCAAGTTTTGGGAACTTCAAGGATCCTCTCTAAAGATTCCTGTGGTGGAGAGGAAAGCTCTTGATTTATATTCCCTGCATAGAAATGTATGGTCAGAAGGTGAGAAGTTTTAAAAATGTTTTTAAACTAAAAAAGCATTGATATTACCTGTACAGTATAGTATATAGAAATCATTACTTCTGAAGGTGATTATTTAGCATACATTTAGCATGAAATGTTGCCCTCTCTATGATGGCTGTGAAGGTTCAATCTCACTAACCATGGGGCAGGTGAGAATAGAGTACAAGGCCCAAAACTGTGTTAAGGCAAAGAATTCACAGAATATTTGTAGCACTTCCAACTTTTCAGTTTATTATGTATCTATATAGCTCGGATGTCTGCCCCCTCCGGGAACTAGGTTTTAATCACAAAAATTATATGATCTGTGGAAGACTGATTTTGAGGGGGAGATGTCAATAATGCTGAATGAGGAGTAAGGGTTGTGTTTAATAAGGAGATAGTTTTATTGAAGATACAGAGGATTGAATTTTTATTACCATACAACCAGAGTTTGGTAAAGGCCCCTGAGATAATGATTTAGACCATAATGAAGTTTTGACTGTAATGACTAACCCCCCCCCAGTAGTTCATTATGTTTACCATATACTGTATTTATTATGCATTATTATTTTTAGTTCACACTGCCGCTGCACATCCTGGTAATAATGAGGCTACCGATCTGGAGCCACAGGCTTAGTGCCTCTTCCAGAAGATTTATTGTGATACTGTGATTTATTTTTCAGGTGGAAATGACCAGGTCACAAAGGAAAGGAAGTGGAATAAAATTGCATCTCGAATGGGATTCCCGTGTAACAAGAACTTGGGTACACTGCTAAAGGCACATTATGAAAGAATTTTGCAGCCATTTGACATCTTCAACAAAGGGAAATTACTGCCACAGGTGGTAAGTTGACTACAATTTGTTTTTTTTTTCAATAGTGTTGATCACCTGTTTAATTCCAGAAACGTTCTGTTATCTCGGGAGTGACCTTAAAAAGTATTGCTTCCATAGGCATGTTAATGTATGTGATGTAGATGTGATAAAAGTAACATCAGGGGCAGATAATTTCCTGTCACTCTCATTTTGCTCATTCTGTTTAGGATTATATTTATGTTAGCATTGTTGCCAAATATTGAAGCAAAATATGCTTGCAGAAGACAGAAGTAAAAGAGGAGGAGGCAGAGGCTTTAGATAAAGATTATAAGCCTCATAAGATCCCCAGCCGTATGGCCGGTAAAATTCCTGATAGTGAGAAGAATGGCCGCCGTTCTCGTCGCCACCCTGATGCTGGTGATGCCAAAGTTGATACCCAGGTTGGTTTTGGCTCAGAGGACGAGGTTAGTGAAAGATGTTATTTGTGCATGAGGCATGATACTGTAGTTAACTTTTTTATTTTGTATGGGTGGGAAAGAAAATGGTACCTTGCATGTACTTACAGTCAACAAAAGAGAGATAAAAGTATCAAAATTCAGAATGGATTCTGACTCGGTTTGGTTAAGAAACAACACCATATTAAGAGAAGCTTTTGTTGATGATGTTTCACTACTGGTTTTGTTCAGGTCAAAGACTCTTAAGACTCCTCCTCATATGGTGTTGTCCTTGAACCATTCTGTCACTCTAAAGCATATTTCAATTCATCCTGGCTCCCTTTTTGTTTTACTAACATTCATACCAGTAGGTCTTGATGCATTTCAGTACAGTATGGTATGTATAGTACTCAGGTCAGGAATTCGGGAATATCCTTTATTCTTACCAACTGGGCACTAATTGCATATATATTTAACTTTAGACGATAACATAACTGGGTGTAAATGTGGTACGTATAATCTCTTTTATTAGCAGCCCAAACACATCCTCGTCTCATTGAATCTCTCCCAATCGCTCGCCATATCATTGCATCTACACCGAGGTATTCCCAATGCTCTTTGCCCTTTTTACTCCCTCTCATATGCTCCACACCTTTTTCATCCATTCTTTCCACATACTCATACCATTTCAGAACACTCCTTTACTATATTTTTGTCATTTATTCAATTTTTGGATAAATGACAAAAATATAAAGTACAATAATTTGATGTTCTTTTCAGTTCTTCACATCCATTGGCAAATAGGATTTCTGTGTTAACTCTTAACAAAGGCATTAGTGAACCTGCCTTTAGACTTCATGCATTTTCTGTATCATAATGCATCACCTCAGTTTGATATCTTTGCTATGTTTTGCATCTCCATTTTATATGCATTGACATTTCTTCCCCTAATTCACTCATTTGTCATTATATGTATAAAGCTAGATTCCTTCTGTCCATTAGTCACAAAATCAAATTAACCCCTCCCCACTCAAAAATAGAATATATATATATATATAGGTATGGACTGTTGACGGTAATCTTTGTTCTCCTTCCATGATAGCTCTTCTAAAAAACTTTAAGGTTTAAGAAAATGCTCTCTGGAGCAAATTTTTCATTACTTTTATGTAGCATCTTGTCTATGGTTGGGGTAGACTTCTTCCAGAATGCTTATACAAATTGGTACTCCCCTTCTACCTCAAAATAAGGATTGAAGGGTAAATAGTAGTTAAGTATCCTTGAGCCTTGATGTGCTGCCTAACGTCAGAAAACATTTTAAAATAATGCAGTGTGGCTGTACTGCCAAGTAGCCATACTTAAACCACAAATCCATATAGTCAGATAGACAATGTTTTTCAAGAGTGTACTTAACTGCTGTTGAAATGATTTTGCCATGTATCATTAAGAGATACATGATATGACAGTTTTCTGGAGGTCTTGTTTAGCATATGCTGGTTTGAGGAAAGAATTTATTGCATGGGGAGAAAATAACTGCAACTGCATTTTGAAGTTTGTATTTGCATGTTTACTTTATATTTGACTGCTTCCACTGATATTTGTACGGTAGATTAAATATTAGATGGATGAGTGAGTGAAAGTTGTGAAGTTGTTGTTATACCCTTATAGCACTAAAGGGCTAAAAAAGTTACATATACTATTATCTAACAAGAAGATTATTAGCCACTTAGTTTGGTGACTATAGATTTTAATAAAATTTTGGACACCCCCCACTGCTTCCATCCTGATGAATCCAAGAACAACAAAGGTAATTACATCGAAGAGCTTTAGACATCGGTATATCTAGGAAATACGGTAATACATGAAATATAGATAATAAGTTTGTATTATTGACTGCACGATCCCACCACTACTTGAACAATTGGAATTAGGGCTTTTGTGGCCATGACTGGAGGACCCCATTAATAGAAGACTAAAGAACCGTATATTGTTACCCCATGGGTAAGAGATTCTTCCCAGTTTGAATACAATTATACAGTGTTAACCTACTCATTGTGCTGAGTAGGGTAACATTAAGAATGGGGTATATCATAAACATGCATTATGTTTGCTGTAGTAGAAAGTGCATTTATTCCTGATGCACTAATTTCTTACTCAGTTGTATATTAATGGGGATGTTGAATCATGGCTGTGTATAATCAAATGGCACTTCACCTTTGCTGACCAACACCAAAGAAAGAGGGATGGAGAGTTCGTAAAACACCTACAGTATTGGAAGTGAGATTGAAGGACCGAATGTAAAAGAGAAACCAACAGCCAGATGAGTGAACAGGGTAGAAAAGTACATGAGGACGAGGAACTTGAGTTGGAGGAGAGGGCTTGATCAAGTGAAGAGGGAGTGTTGAAACTAGTAGAACTGGAAAGACTTCTTCCATGGCCACCAAATTGGGATGAGTTTCCAGAGAGAACGAGGTATCATAACTATAGACAGATAGATGATGATATATGCATATGATCTTGCAAGAAAAGTACTAATAATTTGTACTGTGTGGGACAAGTGGTATGTGCTTTGGTAGAGCATTTACTACACATCGATTTGGGCAGAGTTCAATCCTTTCTGCTGCATATAAATTGAATGGGAAGGGGTTGTACCATCCTGCAACTTAAGTACAGTATAAGGCTGAGCTCAGATGGAATTCATATCCACTATTTATTGTAGCATTAGTGTGTCAAATAGCATTGATACGTAAGGTCCTCTGTCATCGTTTCAGAGTAGAGGATGCTATAATGAGGCCGGCCTTAAAGAGGCGTTACTGTATAAGAGTCTTTATCCTCTCACTATTGGCGAGGAAAAGTAGGTTATGTAACTATGACACTATAGCTGTCATTCATTGGGAGTCTCTTCTGAACCAGTGTGTTGCTTGATATAGAACTCTTGTGATTTTGTATTACAGGAGGATGGTAAGGGCAGCAAGGAATTAAAGAGGCTGCAATTTTATGGTGCTGGACCTAAGATGGCTGGCTTTGACAAGGCTTCACCTGAAGACTCTGGGAAAACTCGTGGCAAGAAAGTTGATTATTCTGATCAAGATCCAGTGAGTTTTCCATACCATATGTACATTTGCTTACATATTCCCTAAAGAATTAATAGCCATGCGTATTGCCATAAATCAGTTGAAGTAACCAGTTTCCAGCTTCCACCTTGGTTCAGTTATGGGTCCTCTGACTGGTTTTACAATACTATGCCACACTGTCTGGTGTTTATAAATGATGATGCCAAGGAATGAATCCATACTTCCTGAAAACTATGGTACTATACTGTACCAGTGGCATATACAGTATTATGATTATTATGGACATCTGAGGAGCTACAGTTTAAACCAAGTAGGAAATTTGTCCATATGTTTCCGATCAAAATTCGGTGTTTACATAAGGGTATAACTTAGGAAATCTGTTTTGTGTTGATATGGATGAATATGCAATGAATGCATTTAGCTGGTGATGTAAATGCTATGATTGTCATAGTCTGCCAAACTGTATTGCCTTCTTGAACTCACACTATCAAGCTTTCTTTCCAAAATGCTTCATAGTCTAACTGACAGAAATGCAGTAGTTTATGTATCACTCAACACTGTGCACACCACTCGACAAAGAGGACCTTGGATTGAATCCTGGTGGGAGTTCTTTGTCGATAACATGTTAAAACAGTACATTTGATTTGTCATCATATATCACATTTAGAATATTGAAAGTGTAGCCATTCAATAGGTAAAATGTCAGAGCTAATTATTATAAGACATTTCTGATATTAAAAATCTTTCACTTTCTTTAAAACTAGCTTGAGTGCATTTGTATTAAAAAAATTCTCATAATGAAGTGATCACTGAATATTCAAAACCATTTTTTTTTTATAAGCAACTTGTTGGCTTATTAATCATTGTTGTATAAGGAATGGTTATTTTTTTGTTCTGGTTTCACTATATTGCAGTGCATCATGCACCTATTTTGGAATCATGGCTACAGGCAGAAGGTATAATGATAGTTATGATATAGAATTTTTGTGTCTGTAAACTTTCATAAGGTGGATGGTTTGTGTTCAATCTTGTTTATTTTCTTTCAGCTTGCAAAGTACATCTGTTTAAACTGTGGTCGAGGTGATGATGAAGACCAAATGTTGTTGTGTGATGGGTGTGATGACTCTTATCACATCTTCTGCCTTGTACCTCCACTGCTCGATATTCCTAAAGGTATGTTATGTTTCAAATCTGAAATAATTGTTGGGTTATTGTTGCTATGGTTTGTTACTTGGTAAGATTTCTCTTTCAGAAGGAAGAGCTAATGAAAGTGATGTAACTGAATTAATCTACTTATTTATGATACAGGTGACTGGCGATGTCCGAAGTGTGTAGCAGTAGAAGTAAGCAAGCCAGTTGAGGCATTTGGGTTTGAGCAGGCTCAGAAGGAGTACACTTTGCAGTCCTTTGGAGAAATGGCTGACAAGTTCAAGCAAGACTACTTCAACATGCCTGTCCATGTAAGTGTTGGATTGTGAATGCATATACCAAATTTTCATGTGACTCACTCATTGGCTGATCCTTTGCCTCAAGACAAACTAATTTACAAAAGATTACTGCTGACAGTGAACAAAGTGTGTGCTAGATGGAAGGTGAGAGAAGGGAAAGTTTTGGGTTTATTATCTGTTCACCTTTTGTGCTTGCATCTACCTTTGTGCAAAATAATTAAGTTGCTGGTAGTAATACGTAAGTTCAGTAGGAATTAAATTAAAGTTTACTGTCATTCCTGAATGTTAGAGAGTTGTTTTGGAATCATCTAGAGTCATTTGTTGATGGTTGCAGTTGCATGTTTTTCATCTGCCATGCTCTTAAAAACTGCCTTCAAAATATATAACAATGAACACCCAGGGAGGAAATTGAAAGGTTAGAAAGCAAAGAGGAGAGGAGGATGGCTAATTGGTCACAAATATTGTTTAGGGAATAATCATGTTTGAAAGAAACAGATGCCTAATACCATACTGCATGTTGAATTCATTGAGTTAAGCAGATGTTTTAGTCTAGTTTGTCATTCTGTGTTGTATGAAAAATTTCTAACATAACCTGAAGATTTACTGTTAAGATTTGCTGTAGATATTATGCATTCAAGCATTTGTAACCTACTTATAATAACAGGGATATTGTAGTAAAAAAGATAACCCTTGATTATATTTTTACAGCTCATTCCAACGGAAATGGCAGAAAGAGAATTCTGGCGTATAGTTTCATCCATTGATGAGGATGTAACTGTTGAGTATGGAGCAGACCTACACACAATGGATCATGGCTCAGGCTTCCCTACCAAAAGTTCAAAAAATTTGCTGCCTGCAGATCAGGTACTGTACATGTCAAGAGGTCTTACAGATTTGATTGGTTTTCATGGTATTAGAAAATGTAAGGGTAATGTTATTATGGATAACATGTACAAAAAATGACTTAACCCACATGTAATGATGAAATATTTTCTTCATAAGGAATGAAAATTATACAAGTTAAAGTGAGAATAGAGTCACTGGCCAATAGAGGAAGAACTCCAGGTGTGTTCAGAACAGGAATATGGTTTGCTAAATTTCATGCATCATTTCTTCACAGGAATATGCAGTGAGCAGCTGGAACCTAAACAATTTGCCTGTGCTGGAAGGTTCAGTCCTCGGGCATATCAACTGTGACATTTCGGGCATGAAAGTTCCCTGGATGTATGTGGGCATGTGCTTCTCTACTTTCTGCTGGCACAATGAAGATCACTGGAGTTACTCAATCAATTATTTACACTGGTAATTTGTCTGCTGTTATGATCCATTTTTGCCTATTTTCTAAAATTGATGATTTTGGTGTGTAAGATAATATAAACTGCTCTTTTGCAAGGTTTTAAAGAAGGAAGCTTTATGAAACATGGAAGATATTAACTTTTCATTGATATTTATGAATAAATTTATTTGTGCTATTGCATTATATTTCATAGAGAATTTGAAAGAGTGATTAAATTTTTGATGCTAATAATAATACTGTATGTATTCCAGGGGGGAACCAAAAACATGGTATGGAGTGCCTGGGGGCAAGGCTGAAAGCTTTGAGGATTCCATGAAGAATGCTGCCCCAGAGCTGTTTCAGGCTCAGCCAGACCTCCTGCACCAGCTGGTTACCATCATGAACCCTAATATTTTAATGAAAGCAGGTTTGTTTATCATCTCAATGCACTTGTTTACAAATGTTGGACCTAGTTTAGATATTGATATTGTGATGAAACAGCTAATTGTTGTAGTACCTGTAGTATTTGAAGTGTAGGTGTGCACTTGGTGGATGGCATCTCTGCTTAGGGCATTGTATTATTCTCTGGCTAGCATAGTGGTAGAGTGTGCAGCTGCAGTTTCTGTGGTCCAGTGTTTGAGTCATGCTTGGGACACTGTAAAAATCTTTCACTGTTGCCAGAGGTTACCACCCCAGGGAGCAGGGGGTGGCAGTTTTGAGTTGGCTGTCTGAGGCCTTACTGCTTAAGCAGCCATAGCAGAAGCTGACTCGGGTCTCTCGTGGGTGGTGAAATCTCTAGGCCACTAATCATGTGTGTGATGTGTGCTATAGTTGCATTTCATACAGTCTAGTGTGTGCTTCACACTGTTCCTTCGACTGCCACTCATTGGTGGCCTTTAACCTTTAACCATTCTTTCAAATATTTTTTTCAGTTACAGTTTAAAGTGTAATAAAGTAAAAAAACAGATAATAATTTATGCACTCTTCAAAAGTGTGTCTAAGCAGTTTGTAATTGATAAATAATGAATACCCTTTGCCTTATTAATTTATTTTCCTTCGTTATGTAGCAAGTGTATCTACTTCCAGGTGTGCCAATTGTTAGGACAGACCAACATGCTGGTGAATTTGTGATAACTTTCCCACGTTCATACCATGCTGGGTTCAACCAAGGCTACAATTTTGCTGAGGCAGTCAACTTTGCTCCACCAGACTGGGTAAGGCCTGATAACACTAAATTATTGGATATTGACTAGTCTGTAGTACCCAGAACAATAGTTGTGAATTTCTCATAGACTTGTGTTTGTAGTGAACTGCTGAAGATTAACCAACAAGGTGGTGTGTGTCAAAGACTTCATTAATAATGTTTATCTTTCTATTTGCAGCTTGCAATAGGTCGTGAGTGTGTGCTTCACTACAGCAACTTGAAACGATATTGTGTGTTCTCTCACAATGAGTTAGTTTGCAAAATGGCCTCTACTCCAGATGAACTTGACCTGACAGTAGCAGCAGCTACATATCAAGACATGCTTCGAATGGTTGACTTGGAAAAGAAGCTACGTAGATCTCTACTCCACTGGGCGAGTATATACTTTCCTTTTGTTATGGCTGGGACTTTGTTCCTACATTTGCATGGTTGAGTACAGTAATATGTTTTCTATGTATATCTATAATTTAGTTTGCAAAATCAAGGAAGAATTTTACAAAAATGTCTGAGGCTTCCAGCTGCTTCTTTGTGTCCTCTTTCATTATTTCCTGCACAAAGCTTACCAGTATTTTAGTAGTTTTTGGTCACTAACCCATATTGCTGCTTATCATAGTAGCCTATGTGGGCATTATGGTCAACACATTCATATACCACAAGTAATAAGTTATGGTTTTGCTTGTTAACTGCAGTCCTTTGCCCTATTTATATTATGTACCGGTACCGATATATACTTTGTACAAGCTGTCAAAAATTTATCCTTGACCCATAATATGACATTTTCTAACAGGGTGTCACCAATGCAGAGAGAGAAGCATTTGAGCTTCTTCCAGATGATGAACGTCAGTGCGACTTCTGTAAGACCACTTGTTTCCTCTCGGCTGTAACTTGTTCATGTACACGTGACCGCCTTGTGTGTCTAAGGCACTACAAGATGCTGTGTGAGTGCTCTCCTGAAAATCACACTCTTAGGTAAGTTGTACTAAAACTTTCAGAAGTTAATTCATATGGTTACCAAATAACATGTAATTTTTTGTAAAATTCAGGTGATAGGGAAGGGTATGATACTTTAGGCAACAAGTTTCACCAAACTGGGCCAGGAAATGGATTCCCTCAATAAAGATATTGCTTTCATTAATATTAGAGAAATCTGAATATTCTAAGGACATGGGGCAGGGTTTAATGTTTGACATCCTCACCATATATTATTATAATAATATACCATATTTACTGTAGATATTATTTTGAAGTAGACAGGAGTAGTACATCATTATGTTCATGATGCTTACGTTTACTGCATTATGATACATTTTTTGATGCTTTGAAATGCTATACAGTAGAACTTCATCCATATATGTTCCTGCCTGTATCAGAGAATATCGTGTAATGGAGAACAGTTATCACAGTTCATGAATATTCACAGCTCACTGATTTTAGAATCCTTTTTAAAAGTAATATCCCATATGTTTGATATATTTGGTTAACCAGGATTTACATTGTCTATGTGATTTGTTGTCTACACCCAAAGGGTGCTTACCTTAGCAGAAGTGTTCAGGCATCCCTCCTTATTCAACGGATCATTATAATATTTTTTCTCATTCAGATATCGGTATACACTTGATGAGCTGCCACCACTGCTGCAGAGTCTGAAAGTACGGGCAGAGTCATTTGACCACTGGGCAGTCAAAGTCAAGGAGGCATTAGAAGCTAAACCAGATGATAAGTTAGGTAAGAGAAATACTGTATATATTTTGCAAAGACAACTAGCATAACTAGGAATAGTACAGTAGCTATAAGATAAACTGCCTCAGTTGATAGGTATTGTTCATAATAGTATGCTCATCATCAGGCATTGCTTAACCACTTAGCCGCGGGCATTATCTATCGCGGCAGCTCCCTCACCCAGGCCTCTCTTGCACTCGCTGTCACTATGTAAACAACACTTACCACTCGCGCTACATAAATATATTGATACAGGATATTGAAGTACAAACCTTTAGCTGTTTCCTGATGTACTTGTGAAGACTAAAATGACATCTGTAGGATGGGTAGCCACCTCACTATGACATCATCTCAAAATTCACTTTTACACTATTTACATAATTAAGTAAGTTTTCACACTCTAATTTCATTTTAAAACATGTCCTACCCTCACAGTTCAAGCAAGACTGATTGGTAGTGGATGAGGTAGCTGTAACCAGGTCCCTGACCACCAGTCACTGTGTTACCACCTCGAAAATAGCTTGCTAGGGATCGTGCAAATTTAAAAATTCTGCCTTTGAATGAATGCTACAACCGCAGTGCTCCAGACTTGTTGCTAGTGTCAAAATTTTACTACACCCATGAATTAAGGGTTAACCACTGCAGAATACCATCGTTTCCACTTTTTTTCACCCTGCCTTCTCCAATTATTCTAAAAAATTATGCCTCTGTTGGCTCTTTCTTCCCCATTGCCCTAGGGTTTGACAATCCATTTATTATCAGTTTTACTAATGCCATTTCCTTACTGTAGATTGCAAATCATAGGTTTCTATTCATTATAGAGACACTTATGTACAAACAGTTAGCAAACATGCTATGTATAAAAATATTGTAAATATATTTTTTTCTTCTAGAATTAAGTGAACTGCGAGAATTGGTAGAGGAAGCGGAGGCACAAAGGTTTCCTGAGAGTGAATTACTCCAAACATTAATTCAAGCAGTAACAGAGGCAGAGAAGTGTGCCACAGTTGCTGCTCATTTGGCTACTAAGAAAGTTAGAACAAGGTAAGACAAAAAGATCATAATATAAATGTCCAAAATGAAATACTTTTATGCAAAATTGCAAGTAATTTTCAAGTGTGGCCATTTGAAACTCCAGTGAGTGCCAGGTGTCCAGGGAATCCATGGAATTTATGTGAATGTCTGTGTTTTCTTTCATCATATGAGTACTTCTTATGGAATACTAATTGAGTTAACCCTAGCATGATAAGTGAAAGTCAATGACTACCATATGGCAATGCTACATTATAACATTTGATCATGTGTATTTTATTGTGTATTTATCATTTGTTTGTTCATTATTAAAGGGAATTCCCGGTATACTAGAGTGTATATGCATATAAGTAGACATTTCAAAGTGACATCATACTAATTTATAATATTTCTAATTTTAGAACTCGTGGTAGTGGAGAAGCTAAGAGCCGTTTAACATTAGAGGAGCTGAAATTGTTCTATGAGCAAATAGAATCCCTTGCCTGTGTGGTGCGGGAGGGAGATGCAGTGAAGGAGCTTTTAACAAGGGTGACAACTTTCCAGCAAGAGGCAATTGAGCTTCTAAGTCAAGAAGCTCCTGACTCAGATGTCATAGCCAAAATGGTTGACACAGGATGCTCCTTGGATATTGATCTTCCAGAGTTGCCCAGACTCAAACACAAGCTCCAGCAGGTAATTTGTTTCTGCAGTGTAAATGTACATGAAAATCCTATTAATTGTAGAACCAACTGACACTCTTTGCAAGGTGCTGCACCTTCATGAGATGAGATGAGCATAATTATTAAGTACTGGTTGTACATTCATTGATTGTCCAGAAGTTAATTAGTTTATAAAAATATTTTGGATGATTCATGAATCTGATACCATTACTTTAAATGACAGGTGGAGTGGCTGGAAGAAGTAGAAGAAACTCTAGAAGGATCCGTAACGGTGGACTGTGTGCGGAAGCTCCTGGACTCGGGGATTTCTTTACCTCCACATCCAAAGATTGAGAAGGCTATGGCTCAGTTGCAACAGTTGCTTACAAATATGGAAACATGGGAGGAGAAAGCTAGTCAAGCATTGAATGCAAAGTAAGTATTATTAAAGCTTTTTGTAATAGTTCATATCTTCTGTATTTTTTACTAACCTGAACTCTTCCTCCACCACTTTCTCATTTTCACCTGAGTACAATTCTCCCTCTCATGTTGAACTTGTTTGAATTAACATTGATACCATGGTATGGAAACATGTTAGGTTGTGCAGATTTACTTTTAGGTGTTTCCTGCATTGAGCTTCAGTGTTGTTGATCCTCTCCTACATACATAGTCAGAAGTACTTCTACAGACTCATATAGGTTTGCAGTTGCTGAAGATATCCACTATTCTGTGATGTTAAATAACTTAAGGTAGGATTTATTAAGATACTTTAGATTATTGTAAGTATAATGTTCCCTATTTCCCAATTCAGACCAGGTATAAGTGTAAGTGAAGGTGAGGAGCTTTTGAAGCAAGCAGAGGAAGTTCCTGCTCACTTACCCAGCGTAGTTGCACTAAAGGATGCAGTCAAACGTGCCAGAGAATGGACGAACAAAGTTACAGCTTTGCAGAAGGGTGAGACACCACCTCTCCTTGAAACAGTTGAAGGTTTAGTTGCAAGAGGAAGACCAATATCCTTACATTTGGAACCTTTGGCCGAGCTTGAAGAGAATGTTGCTGCTGCTCATGCTTGGCTAGAGAAGACAGCTCGTACGTTCCTTAAGAAAAATTCTCATCTTACATTGTTGGAGGTAAGTTTTTCATGATTCATGAGGAAAAATTTTAGTAATACAGTTTAACTTTGGATAAGACTTAAGAATTAAGCCCTACTAAAAGTTTATATTTTCACTCTTCTAATGCTAGGTATCTAATCTCTTGCAACTCTTTACCATTACTTCCATTTTCCAAGAGATATGGAGATCCAAGTTAAAGATATAAAAAGTTAGTTGGAATGTATCTGATGAAGTGGTCCACAGTCATCTTTATGCTCCCCTTCAGGCCCAGTAAATTTTTACTGCTCTCCCCAGCAACAACTACAACTGAGCTTCCCACTTGGTGACAGGAGCCATTTCAAGATCTTTGAATTAAGAACAGTGATACCAATTCTTATGTACTGTACATTCCTTGCAAATCCCTTTCATTTTAGTTTCCTTGCATATGCTCTTTTTGTGTATAAACCATTTCCATTCCATGCTTTCCTACACAGTAATTTCCCATGTACCATTATCTGGACTTTCCAAGTTTCTTTCATTCATGATATTTACCTATAAAATACATCCTTTTTCTCACCTTTATTCATTTCTTTTTCTCTGACCATACCATTTCAGAACAATTCTTCCAGTCTTACTTACAATATTTATGAATTTCACAATTTCATACGCTTTAAGTGCTCAGTAGTCCACACACACGATCTGCATATATGTCATGACTGCTTTCACTCTTTACTTTACTTTATAATCATCAAGTTCAAGACCCTTTTTTCCAAATGAATGATAAGTCCAAGCCCAAGAAAGTAGATAAAAAGGTAAATGAAAAGACCATAACAAAACATTAATTGAAATGGGCCACACCCAACTTCACCATGTGTCTCTTTCAGGTTCTTGTACCAAGAACAGATATAGGAGTAGTGTCTGGCAAACGAAAGAGAGTGAAAAGAGAAGAAATGTCTGCTCAACAGCAGCAAGTACAACTTTTGGACATGAGCATAGAAGATGCTGCCATCTCATCGTCAGTGGTTAAAGCATTTAAGGTAAGAACACTGCATCTACAGTATCATCTCAGATATGATTAGGATGAAGATTTTCATTGCTACAATCAATTATAAAGCACAAGAGGGCATTTAATAAACTGCATACAGGTTTTTGCCATTATTTAATTTGTTTTCTACCTTTAATGGTAAATTTCTTCATCATGACAAAATACTTATGATATTCCCTGTGTAATATTATTTTAATTTTTAATCATTTTTTTCCATGGCTGAGAATATATTTTCATATACAGTAAAGCATACTCACCATGTAAGAGCATTCCATTGAAAGGTAAATTTGAACATTTCACATACAAGGACTGTCTTCCCTCATTGGCAATAATTGCCTTCCTCACATGATCCAACATAATTATTCAGAAATGAGTCCTTAAGGTATATTCAGCCCAGAATTGATGAATACAGCCATTATGTGAAAGTTATCATTTGCATGCACAGCAATGTAAGCAGCAGCCTAAATTAATGATCCAAAGGCAGTTTTATGCAATATCATGACATTACATGAAGAATTTGACATAGGTTTGTCAGTTCCAGTATATACACAAGGGCATGAATATATTTCATAATATATGAAATAAAAAATTTATGGCACATGTTTTGCTACATTGTTTTACTACATTAATAGAATCTTTCTTTTTCTATGCAGGATTGTGAGGAACGAGAGCTTGGAGCAATGAGGGCACTGAGAGCTCATAACCGAAGCAAATGTGATGGGGATACTCCACAAGAGGGTGCCACCTTCTGCCTTTGTCACAAACCTCCACAAGCCACCATGCTCACTTGCTCTCTCTGCTTAGATCTTTTCCATAGTAAGTAGAAGGCTTTATCTTGTAATTGATTTTAGAGAGGATTAGTGTCCTTCCCAATTGATCTCCAGAATTATATTTTAATGGTGGTGTGAGGCGGAGGATAAAAGATGAAGATAAAAGTACCATAATCTCTGAACAGTTTAATACCATATTTCCAGTTGTATAATGGCACATGGGGGTCTAGGGGGCTTAGAGCATCTGAGTGGAGACTCGGCCCTGATAGTCTTGCCTAATTATGAAGCTCTGAGAGGTAGCCAGGAAATTTTAGCCACGTAATGCCATCACTGTGAAAGGGTTGACCTTCCTTTCCTTAAATGACCAGTTAATGTTATCCCAGCCTCGGGCCATTATACCCCTAACTGGGGTAGTATGGGACATGGATGTTGCTGTATGATAACCATCAATCTTCCACCTTGCATTCCATTCATTTACAACCTAAAACTAATACTCCTTTATGAACATATCTGCAGCTATGGTATGTACATTTATAAACACTGGGTGGACAATTCTCATGGTATATCCCATTCATGTTATATCTGTTTACTTTACTGTACTATAAAATAAAGTAAGATTCCGTGAATTCAAGGTATTGTGTATCACAATCCATGATGAGTGAGGTATACAATGTCATTTTTATCATTCAAAGATAATTATCATCATCAATAAAGTAATGAGTATTGGGATAGAGGACCAGAGTGTATGATTAGGGCTCTACTCCAAACAACCAGCAATATGAGACTCATGAAGGTGGCCAAGAAGTTTTTCACAACTGGTAATGGGTTATTTGCCTCTCATAAATAGTCTTGGTAAGATTTTGTACATACGGTATCATTGTGTGGTTATTACGATACCTACTGCTCAGTGAATAGTATCAATGACACTATTGATGTTGTATATACAATATATTATTTGTTCCAGGTGGATGTGTTCCTTCATCACATCGCAGTAAGGTGAAGTTGAGCAATGAAGGGAGGTTTTTATGTCCATCTTGCGAGAGGTCTCGACGTCCTCGACTGGAAACAATTCTTGCCCTTCTTGTAGCCTTACAGAAGCTTCCCCTCAGGTATTCTTGAAAAAATATATTTAAAAGTCTCTGGTAGGATGTAGAGAGCAAAGAATTAATGTGACTAGAAACCTTATATACAGTATAATTATAACTAACCATGGTCATGGGTTTTCATAATGCAAAGTATTATTTAAGGTATGCAAATTATTTAGCTTGGAGCAATACTGCATGATATTGGTTGCAAGAGGATTATAGCTCTGTAGCACTTAGCAACCACATCACTATTGCCATATGGTAACCAATCAACCAATAGTTTGGAAGAAATGATATATTATTCCTCATTTAGTTACATATTCGATATTTATGTACAATGTATAAGATAGCAGGTCTTACTAATAAACTAGTGATGCATGTTGGTTTGATGTAGAGGCATTTTTAGAACAATGGTTTCTTATTTTTTAATAATTTTATCATTATTAGGCTCCCTGAGGCTGAAGCACTGCAGTGTTTGACGGAGCGGGCAATGTCATGGCAAGACCGTGCCCGACAGTTAATGAAAACAGAAGAACTTACAGCAGCGCTTGGGAAGTTGTCTGTGTTCTTGCAGAAGATTAGTGAAGCTCAGGCTAAGCAACATCATAAAGCAGTACCACCACAGGTACATGATGTAAGTATTTGTCATATTTGAGGTGGTTTGGACATGTGGAGAGAATGCAAAGGATTGCAAAGGTGGTGTATGGAAGTGAAGTTTTGGGACCTGGTATGAGGGGCAGACCTCTGGTTAGATGGCCGAACAGAGTGGAAGAGTATGTGAGGGAGAGAAATATGAGGGGTAGAGGAGGGCTTGCCCAACATAGAAGGGAGTGTTGAAACAGGGAAAACTGGAGACTCTTCTTCTGTGGCCACCCCCTTCGGGGGAGTTCCCGGAGGGAATGTGGCATCAGAGCTATAGATAAATAGATAGATATAATAGTGTTCCATCTCCGCATGATATTGAAAAATTCCTTTGGAACACTTGTCTAAAATATAAAAGGCATCCACAGTATATTTTATTTGGTGTATAGACTGAAGTTACTAACATACCATATATGAAGCTTTGTAGATGGTTGACAATACAACCATAAAACATAACCTAATTGAAAAGTAACACTACATTAGATGAATTAACCTGCCTATGGTAATGCTAAACTTGATAGTTATATAAGCCATTTCATTACAGGATAAAACGGAACATGATGAATCGACAAACGATGACTCCCTGAGTGAGGACAATGAACTGAAAATGGATCTTGACAGAGATGCTGGCAAAAAATTGGATGAGGGAAGTTGGGAACATGCATACTCAAGCAACAAACAACTTAAGGATAAAAAAAGTGAAGTGGACAAAGCTCGGTGGAGTCATCTGGTAGCAACTCTAATGGATAATCAAGACAGCCCACTGATCTCCCTCTCCCCCAGAACTCGCTCCCAGGTACAAGACCTTCTGGTTGAAGGGGAACTACTGGAAGTAAGTCTGGATGAAACCACACACATGTGGAGAATCTTACAAGCAGCCAATCATCCACCTGCCATGCTGGAAGACACATTGCTATCATTTAATTCGTCCAACAGTAATAGTGATGAACACAAAATTAAGAAAACTGGTCCAAAAAAACGAAAGTCGCAGGGAGAAGGACCAGATGATCAACCGAGAAGTCCCCAAAAGTCTCCTATAAAAAAGACAAAGCTATCAAAGTTAACACCTAATACCATTGAAGGTAAAACACCGAAGGCAGGGATGGTGAAGAAGAAAACCATGCTTAATAAAATGATTGAAAAGAAAAAGAAAGATTTTGCTGTTAATAATAAAGAGGGACCAAAGAAGAAGGGTATAGGATTAGGGAGAAAGAAAAAGAATTTCCCACCTTCGAATAATGGTATGCACAGTGATGAAGATGATGAGGATATTGATGAGGCATGTGCTGCCAGTAAGTGCCAGCACCCATCAGGCCAAAATGTGGATTGGGTGCAGTGTGATGGATGTGAAGGTTGGTTCCACTACGTATGTGTTGGGCTGAAGGCAGGCGACATCCATGAGGATGAAGAATACAAGTGCTCAAGATGCACCGGCAGGCAACCCGCTCCTAAGGTAGGAGGAGATGAAACAACACAGTAAACATAACAGGGTTCAGGGTTTCTTTGCAACAGCCAGAGGGGCTTGGCATCTCATTTTGTTTTGTATATTTTCTGTACAATTATTATAATTGATTCAATTTTGTATATTTTTTACAAGGTTCTCAAACATTTATGGTAGTTTACTTCTTTTTGTAGTAGAGTTAACGTTAGTCTGAGAATGATGGGTTGGGAAAACTGATAATCGTTAACTTACAGCCAGGAGAGTTGACGGAGGAGGAGAGTGTGGACATCCTCCTCAGCCTGGCAACAAGCCTACCACCAAAGGACTCACAGGCACAGAAGTAAATTGGTGTCTGTTGATCAGTTATGAATCTAGATATATATGCAATATAGCTTAATTTAGTAAGTCTGCCCAGTTTAAATCTGTAAAGGGTATCAAGGAATGAAAGTTTCCTTTATATGGTTCAGTAGAAGATTTATTCCCTCAGCCATGTTGATTGAATACAACTGATAACATTTTGCCTTTTTTTTTTCTTATGATGGAAACAAAGTATTGATAAAGGGAGTGGAGAACATTTAGTACCTGCCATGAGTATGCCTGTCATAGCACTATCCCAAACCATTTAATATTAAATTGGTGTACTAAAAGTATTTTGATTAATGATTGATAGTAATATGAGCCAGTCTTAGTTTTAGCTATTTGCATCATTAACAGCTATAGTAGTTGTGTCCGGTTTCCTTATATTATTTGAGCAGTGCTGTCTCATTGATATATTGTAAAATAATAAGGAAGTGGAGATAATTCACCAATATTTTTCTTCAAGTAGACAGACCAAATAACATTAGATCTGACACAACCAACTTTGTATTTGGACAAGGATAGCAGTAGGTAAAGTGACCTTCTCTTCTTGTAGAGCTTTAAACAAAGCTATTATGTTATGCAGTTGTATAATTTTGTTCCTTTTGTTTGAATTATTGCTTCTTTATTATTCAGTTTGGTGGGACTTCAGTCATTACCGGTATTTTATTCTTGCAATGGTAACCAAGCTTGGAAACATTACCATAAATTATGTTGCAGACTGCTTGTACAAAACCCATACTTGAACAGTGAATTACACTGTAGAGTAAAAGCTGTATTCTATGCTTTTCTAAAGTAGTATTGCATAATGTAAGTTTGAATTACTTTTCTTATTAGTCATTCTCACTAAATCTTATCCTCAGACGTACAAATTTGTGTCCATCATGTCAGCTTCACCAGTATCATTGTAATTCTAAGTGACATTTAAATATATTTAGAATAAAATGCTATTTCAATATTACAAGTGAAATTTTCACTTGCTAGTTTCTTCATTTATTGTCAGATGAGCTACAAGAGAACTCTGTTACAATATTTAGCAAACAGATATAGAATATAAAATCTTGTCAAGCTTATACATTAGAAGTTTTGATATTAATGTACAGTATAGTACTTAAAACTTTACTCAGTGAACTGGTAACATGAAGAAATAAGCAGTTTATAAAGAAATAGTTTGTCTTACAGGTAGGCCTATATGTTGAAAGGTTTATGTAAATACTTTTATATTTATTGATTTCTCAGGTTTCAGATATTCATTTACATGAAGTCTGTCATTGGTAGCAAGTTTTTACCATATTTTCAGGTTTTGTGATTGCATGCAAAGTACTTATATATTGAGGTTACATTGTGTGATGTTCTCCAGGTCTCGATATAGCCTCATTTGTGAAATATTTATGAAGGTGAATATATGAATTGGATGAATTTTTGCAAGAAATATCCTCCTTGTGTAGACTTTCATGTAATATGCTCTACCTTTTTGTAAAGTCACAGATACTTCTAAGAAATATATTTTAGTTACAATTCAAAGTCGGTGTGTAAAAGCATCCCAACTATTGACAGACTTCACATTATAAAAAAAGATCACAGGACTGCATGTAGGTGCTAATAACCCTTCTTTCCATATCCTTTAATTTATATCATTTACACATTAGCCCACCCACCCAGTGCCCTGCATAGGGCATGTGATCTCAGTCACCTCACCCCACATAAAACATGATTATGGTACAGCCAAATAAATTGCCTATCCCTGTTAGAGTGACACCTCTTTTGATTGTCCTATTCTGTATTTACGTTGACTGTAAATAGTGCATTTTACACAAGTTTGTATATTTCTACAGTTTTTGTTTTTCATTATTCACCACACTTGTATATGTTTTTTGTTTGTGTGATCATTTCAAGGGATAAACATTACAGTACAGTATTCATAGACAAATGGAAGATAAAGCACAGTATTGTATGGTGTCCATTATGTTTATACCATATTTCCATGAATGTGGTCTGAACTTCCAGCAAATAAGAATATAGTTTCTTAAATTTTGCTTTATGTACAATCTTGCACTGTATTTCTTCTTTGTAGGCCTACTATAATGAGTGTGCCTCCTTTTGGCAAATCAGAGGACAAATTGGTAATACAGGTATCTATGTGGTCAGGTACCATATGGAGGCTAATAAACTGTTACCATGGGGACATTGTCACAATTTTCTTTTGGTCTCTAGTGCTTTGTGTCTCGGACTTCATTGTTCCAGTGATGATTCAACTAAATAAATCTGTGACAAAGCATTACCAGTAGCAGAGCGCATTTCATTTTGTATTCACAGGAACATGTTACTGATTTGTGCCTCAATTTACCATTGTACCTGTGTTAGTTTAGCTGCACTGCTCATTGTATTAAAGAATACCTGATGGCTTGAAAGTATTTCATTACAGATCCATCATGCACTGTCCTGGAAAAAAGTATCTGATCAAATTAATACTGTAATCCAAAGGATTTACCACATGTTAACGAAGAGAAATATATAGATGTGCAAATAGTATTTGAATGAAAGTTATTTGGGTTGGAGATACTAGAATTGTTCTTCTCTGACTGTAGCAACTCTACATTTCCAGCATAGACTGTATAGACCCTCTCTGGCAAGCCAAATCTATTAATGATTATTAGTCGATAAAAAAATGCCTCTAAAACTATGAACCTTAAGCTTTCATGCGAGACAAAGATAAATGTCGTTGAACATAGTCATGGTTCAAATGAGATGGTAAAAACAGGTTGAATGGGAAAGTTTGTGTGGCCCCTGTGTCCTTTGTTTTTTATTTTTTTCCTTTTTCCTTTGTTCTTGAGCCGCTAAACACTAACTATAAGTAAAAATTTAAAATGGTTTGCCCATCAATTAAGGATGGAATTGATTGACATCCCATACAACAGCTTCTTAGATGCAAATGAATCTTTCTCCTTGGTGCCTTCGGACCCGAGGTGATTCCTTACTTTTTTTTTTTTAACTCCCTTTTTACTCAATAGGGGTAGTTTTGCCTATAGTGAAATAGGCAGTACTTTTAAGGGTTAGGGTGCTTCTTCGGCCCCACCCACTCCTTTTCAATTATTCGATATCGACTGTCCTTCCTATTCATACATAGACCCCCCAATGGTTCCAGTGATCCCAGTCCCTGCAATCGCTTTTTCCTCGTCTTCTACGGGCCTATAGGGCGGTCTAGATTCATCCTCAATCAATGCTATCCTTTTTTCGTTATTGATGTCCCATCTTTCTCTCTGCCTAACCATTGTGACTACAAGGTCTGTCTGATATAGTTAGAGAAGAAAAGAAATAAAACTACCAGCCAACCAGAAGGTTACAACCGCTACATACTGTACATTGCAATTATTTTAATTAGACTGCACAGTAAAAAAAAAAAAAAAAAAACAGGAATGAGTACACCAAACGGGAGTGCCGTTGAAAATGTAAAATATTCCAACCCTGAAAGCCGCTAGTGTTGCCAACGTAGCCAATTTTCTATTAGTTCTAACATAATTATGTGCACATTATATAACTCAAAAATTGTCAAAATTACGAGAGTAACTAGCAAATTTTTAACGCCAAATCTAGTGGAAATTATTAAGAGCGATTATTTAGCGATTTTTACGACCAACTTACTGCCTTAGAGAAATTTAAAAGCTTTTTCTATTATTTAGTGCTACCTATTTCAACCAACTTAGCGCCGATAGAGAATTTATTTATAGTTGACAACACTGACTCCCTGAGTAACGACGACAACAACAACAACAATAAGTGAAATACAGTCATGGCGGAGTTACTTCTCGACTCTGACATTAGAATATGGGTATTTTTGCCCATTGTACTCATCACCTTCCTTTGTGGGATATTAAGACATTATGTGAGTGTCTTAATATCAACACAGAAGAAGGTTGACCTCACACAACTCCAAGATAGGTCAGTATAATGCCAAAAATAGGTCCGTATATAACCACTCCCAAGATAGGTCAGTATAATGCCAAGATAGGTCAGTATAATGCCAAGATAGGTCAGTATAATGCCAAGATAGGTCAGTATAACGTCAAGATAGGTCAGTATAACGCCAAGATAGGTCAGTATAAATTATAACCACTCCCAAGATAGGTCAGTATAACGCCAAGATAGGTCAGTATAATGCCAAAAATAGGTCAGTATAATGCCAAAAATAGGTCGGTATAACTCCAAAAATAGGTGTATTATTATTGAAAGAATTACCGTATTGTAGCAGTGTTGCCAGATCCGGCTAGGTCCCAGTATTTTGCCTCTGTCATCTCCTGTACTTTATCACGGTTATTTTTGCCCAGGTTAGGTCCCGGTAGCCTGATGCGGTCTAGGTTAGGTTAGGTCAGGTCAGGCTAATTTAAATATGCCCTATCTTGGAAATGGGGCTTATGCGGAGGAAATGCCATATTACCGAAAAGTCTTAGAATGGTCTAAATGAGTGGGTAATGAAGGTAGAAAAACCGTACGCAATAACGGTAATTCATTTAGTATTTACCTAGGTGAGTATATAACAACTCCCAAGATAGGTTAGTATAATGCCAAAAATAGGTCGGTACAATGCCGAAAGGTCAGTATAATGCCAAAAACAGGTTAGTATATAACAACTCCCAAGATAGGTCCGTACGGTGACAAATCCAATAACACTTTTTCCAGATGACTCAGGTTGCTTCCAAATGATATTCAACATTTTATTCCCTAAGCACTAATAGGTTACCTACTGTATGTGTGATAGGGTTAAGATTAGAACCTCATAATAAGATACAATTTATGTACTTGTCTCTGTAACTACAATGTACAAATTTTAATGTATGATTTTACCATGGTTATATAAAAAATATTGTTGTGATCAAAATTTGTATGATTATTTTCAGCCAAGCCATGATACGATCAAGGATGCTGCGTGAAAATGGCAAATATATACCTGAGCAGTCTTTTCTCATGCGGAGACATTTCTTCAATAATGATGAATCAGGTATGTTGGATTAATGGTACTGTATCCTGGTAATGCTATTATGACAGAAATTGCTCATTAAATGTAGCTTTTATCATGATGAAGCAGTGCATTGTATTGAAGAAAATGAAAGTACTGCTTGTAAACAAGCAGAAAAGGCTTTTATCATGCAATGTTTAGCCTGCACTCTTTATGGTATTTACTGAGTGGTACAGCTCCGGACTGTTACAACTGTTACCAGATCCACTGAGGCCCAAACCAAGTCACTGGTGGATGGGGTGTACTTGATTGATCTGTCCTGAGCTGTACATACACTACTGTGTAGATTGCTAGTGGGTTTTGCAGCCCATAAGCTTGCATATGGTGGGTCCAGACTATTGTACCCATATACCTGAACTATACATTTAATTTTTTCAATTTTTAGGATATCTGAAGACAGTGAAACGGGCATCAGCACCACAGCCCATGACTGACCCAAATATGATGGTGGAGATGTTAAAGGGGCAGCTAACAAACATGCTTCCCATGATTGCTATTGGAGGATGGATTAACTGGACTTTCTCAGGATTTGTTACTAGTAAGTATCCTTTAATATGTGTTTCAATTCTATATCAGAATATTAACTTTATCCTGGGGTGATATGGAAGGTACAGTGACTCATCTTCCACTATTTTCACATCAGTAAAGACATCCTTTCATTCATCCACACCAGCCATCTGCCATTTCAACTTACCAGTAGTTGCCCTGTTGTTGCCATCATCATAACTACAGTACATTCTGTAATGTAACAGTAGTAACGAGGCAGACTGGTGGTGTCCTCCCGTCATGCTCACACTCCCTTGGCCTGTTACATTTACTCCCTATACTCTTCTTTGTTTTGTTATTTCACATCCTGTCTCTTCTTTGCTCCTTACCTTAAATTTACTCATATGAAAGGATATTCCTCCCTCCCAGTGTCGCTTATTCCTTATCAACACATGTCATATATTCCTCATTGCAAGCTATTTCTTTTGACTACAGTATTTTGTATCCAACTCATTTTTTAGCACTGTTAAGAAAAATTGACTGCCATTTACACACCACTACATGATTAAGTATTTGTAATGGGAAGGAATATTTCCCATATTTCATAAAAAAACTGGATAAATTCTATTTTCCTATTTCATTTTTTTTTTTTTTTTTCAGCCAAAGTACCGTTTCCTCTGACCCTGAGGTTTAAGCCTATGCTGCAACGAGGCATTGAGTTGGTCTCCTTGGATGCATCATGGGTGTCTTCTGCTTCCTGGTATTTCCTCAATGTGTTTGGCCTCCGATCAATATACACCTTGGTTCTGGGTGAAAACAATGGTTTGTATAATTTGTTCCTATTGACTTTTACTTGGAGATAAAGGTGTGTGCATCTGCATGAAAATCATGCCACAATTAATTGTTTACTCATAGTCAGTTTACAGTGTAGGACTACACATGATGTAGAAGGTATATTGTATTGTTCTTGTACAGTACTGTACATTACATTCAAGACTAACATATATCAAAACCTTTATCTTAAACCTGATTCATTTTAAAGTAGTTTTACTATAGAATTTTGAGATGAAAATGGCACCTTTCCCAATTGTTTAAAAATTCTGTTTATATGAGTATTTATGTGACTGAGTGAGAAGGGTATACAATATAGAGGCTCTAGATTAAGGCAATTATGTTCCTGTAACATATTTTGTTTACCATGATGTAAACTGGGGTTCTGGCAACAATAACAGCAATCTCAGTCACACTTGTTGCCGCTTCCTGATACTGTAGTGGTTAAAAACTATTTTCTGTGATTGTACATAAAAAAAATTTAAAAAATATTTTGCTATGACATGCTTATATTGTAGAGTGATTTGATGCTCTTCCCCTCAGCTGCTGACCAGGCACGCATCATGGAGGATCAAATGTCAGGAGCTGCAATGGCCATGCCACAGGACCCAAAAGCAGCTTTTAAAGCAGAATGGGAAGCTCTAGAAATTGCAGACCACAAATGGGCACTTAAAGATGTGGAATCTGATTTACTTCAAAAGGCTGAGGTAGATTATCTGGTAAATTCTCAGTCTTTTGTAAATAATTCTTAAGATGATTTATGAAACAAGGTAGATATTAGGCAATTTAAAATCCAGTATGAGGAACTGATGCATTTTTTGGTTGATTTGCGAGGTACATTAGTACTGTATGTAAATGTTGTTAGTGTGCAGTGGATGATAAACTTTTGATGGCAAACATTAATTAGTTTCAAATTACAGTGTGAAGTGTTCCAGAATTAGGTATTTATTGATAAGTAGCAGTATGAAAGGAGAATGTTTACTTGATCATTAATATAAAAACTAGAGAGCAATATCCTGTAGTTTAATTAACAATATAGAACTGCTGTGTTATTGAACTGAAATACTATCATATATATTTAATTTTAATAACATACGGAGCTGTCAGGAATATAATTTATGAAATGCCTACATTTTCCTGGAGAGAGTATAATAATATCAGTTTAGTATAATAAGTGTGGTGTGCCTTCAAGACATGCCAAAAATTACTGTTTTTAGCCAATCCAGACTGGTGCACCATAGTCAAGTACTGTAGTGACTCTGGTTTTGTGTAAATAATGTGTGTCCTTATTGGTGAGGTATAACTGACTCCTGATTAATATTTCTGTGATTATTCTTGATGTGAAAAGTCAACTTTCCTCAAAGCTACCATTACACACATGTAACTACAAAACAGAAACACTAAAGACCAAAGATTAAAGACTTGCAGGTGTTAGTAGGAATTTGAAATCCTTATTAAAAAAACATATTGATGTGCCATTGCATATAAATGAACAATTTCATTTTAACAACAATAAGTAGTAGGTATTGAGATACAGTACTGTATTTGAATAAAATTTATTTGTTCTTTTATTATTACTATATTTTGGATCTACAATTAAGAAGCCATCCATATCTTGCTTGTTAAACCCAAGTGGTCTTTGATGCGTTGTACTATAATTGGTGCGAGACTGTATCCTAGAATCCAAAAAGAATACAAGGTAGTGCAAAGTTCTCACCCTACCTCTCCCCCCCCCCCCACACACACAAAAACTACCGTACTAGGCCATGCAACTGGCAAATTTCAATCCATACTACTTAAAGCTGTGAACTATACATACATATACATTGGATACATGTTATCCAATAGATTCCTGTGTGAAATGAATACGAATTACAGTGGGATTTTATTTAATATAAGGAAGTTATACTATCTAATGATGTACAGTCAGCGGCAAAAGTACTGTCACCACATCTGCCAAGTCATGAAATACAGTATGGAAATATAAACTTTATAGGCTCTTAAACTAAAACTCCTGGAAAGTTTATTGATATTGTAAATTGTAAATATTATGGGAAATATGTTTTCTAGATTGTTAGTCTTTAGGTTATCCTTTAAAAAGCGCTGAATGAGACGACAGGACTTTTGCTGCCGGCTGTACCTTAAGTGATTGAGCAGAAGGTGACACTAATGATTACTCAGATGCTTGAAGTCAAACTCTGATGGCCTCACTGCAAATGCAGCATCATGGAGGGTAGAATTCTGTCTAATGAAGACATAATTGAATGGCTGTAGCTCTGTGATGATGGTATACACAGAATACCCTTGAAATTCAAATCTGTTGGTACCAATAGATGAGTTATTAAAATATGGTAATATTGTTAATTTTATATAATGTAGTATATTGTCACTTTGTGATGTAGAAAGGACTACTCACGTAATAGAGGAGATTATCATCGAGTATATCACATACTGAATGGAATACGAGTGAGTGCAAAAGTTATATTTAAAAAAAATTTAGTAAGTTTTTTTTTTATTTTTTTAGGTTGACTAAAATAATTTGAGATGTTACTCACATTTTGATGAAAGTATCATCATAAGTGTCACTGCTTGAATAGGGGTTGTGATGTTCCACCAACCACACATCAACTGTGACAGTGCTGCCCCAGAAGGCTTGAGCCACATCCTCCTCCACACCTGTACAATGGATCGGGATATGCAGTAAGTTCCTGTTATTTTCTTTCCTATTAGGGTATTTTTATCATATTTTCTGTCTGTTAATCTGACTGACTTGGGATTGTGGTGGGTCAGAAGAATATGCCCTGTGAAAATGGGTTCTGTCTGAGAAGTTTGACTGAAGTGAAGGATTATTTCAATTTTCTCCAAGAACAACAAAAACAAGAGCAGAAGGAAATCAAGTTCACATTGTTTACATTAGCTGGAGTTACCAGAAAGTGCAGGCATTAAAACCAGAGAATACTATAAAGCATGGACAGGAATTGACAAAAAGAAATCCAACAAAATATGACCAGAATAAAATGTTATTGACATTATATGACATGTTGTTGTTGATGTTCTCCCAGGGCAGAATGGCCTCCTGCCCCACAGACCCCTGGTACACTGGTCGCAGTGAAAAAACAAATTAAAATAAAGGAGGGGCTGGCCCTATATGCCTGGGCTACCGAAGCACATCCCAAGGAAATGGGACCAGAGCTTACTGGACCAGGGAGTCTGGGGGCCTTTGACTGCCAGGGAGATTGGGGGAAAGGCTTTGATCCCACAGCCAGTGCTGTGGGCCCAAGTCCACATTACCACAAGAGCTACAAGTGGGGCCGTACCTTCCATGAGACCAGCCCTGAAGGGACCATAAGGGGAGGGAGTTTACACTGTTGCATGCAAAGGGAAATGCACCCCCGTGTGCTGGCGGTCCACACAGCAGTGGAAAAAAAAAAAAAAAGCCTCCGGTTGCGGTACACCTCACGTGGATTTTTAATCCATATGGGCAGATCTCGTCAAATCCACTAGAAAGTGACCAGATCCTACAACAATCTTTATTCTAGCCCTGTGGGAGATAACTAATATTCACAGAGAATAAAGTCAGCCCCACTGGGCCCACAGTATACTGTACTGTACCATACCTTCTATATCAAGAGATACAAAATGGACGTGGGTGATGCCAAGAGCAAGGAGCAGAGTTTGCAGCGGGAGACACTGCACTCTTTCGTAGACTTCATACCCCACCGCGGTTCCTAATTGGGAGTAGATGGAGCCCAGGAGTGTGTTATGGGCTCGGTAGCCAACTTCGTGTGCCTCCTCTCTCTCTCTCACCATCTTCACTAATGTTTTCTTGGAATATAATATATCACAGTTCATTAGTTGTGTATCCAAAATGTTAGCCGAGGTCTATAGTACTGTACAATACATGCAAAATCTGGAGTATACTTTTAAAACATGTATTAGACTATTTCTTAAAAGAGTACGTAGTGATTTAGTATGAGCAATAACAAATTTGCTATGATTATGTGTAAATTACATTGAGAAGAGCTATGTGTTTTCCATTAAGTAGTACATTCACATTAAACAGTTGTGCATAAATGTAGGATGCATGTTTTGGCTATAGATCTGAAAATATGGAAAAAAGGATACATATACCAGACCTTCATCGTCACACTGGAGGTAGCCCCCCCAAAAAGGATAAATAGCTTAATTAAGGGTGAAACTAAGAGCAAGGTCCAGCTAGATGTCTTAACATCCATGAAGTAAAAAGAAATTGAAAGTTATGTCCAATTTCCTATGAGATATTTAGACACATTGCATTTAAATACAGTATGTGTAAGTCATAGTATGGGGGAAAGATGGATGAAGGTTGAGTGTTTAAGAGGTGACCAATTGTTACAGAATTAGACGGAAAAGAAATGAAACTGAGTAGCATTGTATGAGCTGCATGCCTTCTTAAAAGCAGGAAGTGTGTGGTGAGAATGTACAGAAGAACAGTGCCCAGAGAAATAGAAGAAAATTATGAGACTTTTCAGCAAAGAACGTGATTAATGAATTCAAGAAAAGTGTGAAGGTTGAGCTTCCCCACTCATGCAACACAAACACCATTCATAAGTTGATGCCACTGTGGTATAAATCCAGCTGCGTGTTGGAGTATCATATTTATGGAACCCACACTGCATTCCCAACTTCTTTGAATCGGCTTTAGTTGAGGAAGTAGTATAGCCTAGTCTCTGGAAAGAAATTGTGAGAGAAAGGATTCCAAAAATGTTGAATGAGGAAGGGTATAGTTTTGTCACAGAGATAAAACAATTATTGTCCTGTATCCAATCCCAACAACAGAAATCCATGTAGCATTACTTTGCTTGGGTAATTAGTAGTAGCAAGGCAAGAGTGTGAAGCCCAGGCTTTTCGGTTCTTCTCCAACAGACATGTGAACATTTCTGCATCAGGTTCCACCAGTAGGCCGGTCCAGTTTTTTTTGCCCTCCAGATACAATGTGTTGGAGAGGTATTCACCATCCAGTGCTCCCGCTTCCACAAAGAAGCCAGGTGGCTGCTGGTCAAATAGTGTCACCACCAATCGATGGAGCTTCTCCCAGCCCATGGTTGAGTTTCGGTAGGATAGGTAAGGCTGATCCACAGGAAGCATGTAATCCTCCTTCAGGTTGTACTTTGCTGAGGCTGGTGCCACCAGATACCTTTGAATATGTACAATAAACTGTACCAGTAAATTAAAGATAATAAGTAATAACTCTGTCAAAAACACTACAACTCCATGATACTCTTCAATGGTATCAACCACATTATGATAAGCTTGTCACCCAATAGTTTAGTCATCAAACTAATACTAAGGGAACTGTTATGCTGTTGAGGGGTGGGGCAATATCATCATTCTAGTTCCCATGGTAATAAAAAAATACATATATCCCCTCTGACCGACCTGTCCCTGACGAGGTGCAATAAGCGAGGATCAGCAGCGTCCAGGGGTCCCTCCAGTAGAGCCTCCAGTAGGTCACCCCTTCCCTGCAACATAACACCTCTCACTCAACATCAACCTCAACTTTACCTTCATTCTCTCACTCTATCACTCCCACTCTCTTTCTCTCCCTGCCACTATGTCCACACCAAGACTCTCCTGACCCTCATCCACACCCTGACTCTCACCCTCACCCACACCCAGACTCTCACCCTCACCCACACCCAGACTCTCACCCTCACCCACACCCAGATTCATCCTTCTCCACACCCGCTGACTCTTACCCTCACCCAGACTCTCACCCATACCCTGATTATCACTCTCACTCATTCCCACACCCAGACTCTCACCCAAACCCTGGCTTTCACCGTCACCTTCACCCTTACCCAGATTCTCATCCTCACCTACACCAACACCCTGACTCACCCTCACCCATACCAATACTTTGACACACCCTGACTCACACCCTGACTCACCCTCACCCATACCAACACTCTGACACACCCTCACCCACACCCTGACTCACCCTCTCCCACACTAACACTCTGACACACCCTCACCCACACCCACACCCTGACTCACCATCACCCACACCATCCCCCTAACTCACCCACACCAACACCCTGACACACCCACACCAACACCCTGACACACCCAAACCCTGCTAATGTTACGGAGATGATTTAAGACACTACGTAGTTGGAGCATATAAAAGATAATAACCGTGATGCTGAAAAAGATGAGAGCCATTGATGTCGTAGCCGCCAGAGCCAATAGTAAGGAGACGAGCAATTTGACTTTCCTCACAGGCCTCATGGTCACCTCAACGTCACTGTGGGGCTGAGAAGGCGTCACTTGGCACCACTGTTTAATAGGTTATATTATTATAGGCCTTGTAATACGGCACCTGTTTGATGTACTCGATCATATATAGGGGTGTATGCAAGAACATTCATGGTGTTGACGATGGCTCTGTTTTGTGTGTATGGAATCGTACGTCTTACTGGTACAGTCATGGTCAATAGTCCTGCAACACTTTCCAATGAGATGGCTTCGAAAAATGATCCGAAACTATAACTGTTGATCTCTGTAATATTGGTTCATAAAATTCCTCAAATGGTTCGCTTTTATTCACACAGGGTTGCAGGACTTATGACCATGACAGTACCATGCCATCGACAACACTATCAATATTCATGCATACTGTAAATATGAACACGTCGATGGATATCACCTTTACGCGAGAATACGATGATGATTTATGTTCAGCATCCGTAGATAATTGTTGAGTTCATAAATTATAAACGGGAATGAACACTACAAGTCACAGCGTTCACTGCAGCAGCAACGTTGACTGGCAGGACACCTTACTCACTCACTGTTGTAACCAGGAAAACCAGCTTGAATATTCGGGAATATATATATTTTTTTTCTTCCTATTTATACACTGCGTTGGGCTTAAGGTAGTCTAGGAGGCAGCCAACAACGTTTTATAAGCTATAGGGGAGAAACTATACCACATAATATATAGTAAAGAAGTTACCACAAGTATTCGAATGAAATAATGAAGCGTTGACTGTGCCCGAAAAAAGTGTATGAATAAGGAGAGGAAAAAGATAAATAATTCCCATGAGGAACATTGACGTGGCAAGTTAGAAAGCCAGGCAGCTTCACCAGACAGCTGATATGTTGGTCTCTTACCTACTATGTTGACACGGGAGATTCATACACAATAACTTGAGAGAGAGAGAGAGAGAGAGACTGTCTTTTGTTTCCTAGTGTCGTTTGGAGGAATCTGTAACCCTAAAATAAATACATCTGCACCTTAGGGAACCCTGTGATGTAGTCAGATAATAATTGGAGGTAAATGAGTCCTTCAAATATTGCCACGAAACGCCACCTATATGGAAGGAGCTTGTTACGTGGCATAGTCAGGAGGAATCGGAAGCCACCATGCACGTCTCATACACGATTACATGGTCCTTTTTTAAGGGGGTAATTCACTTTTGTTACAATGGAGCGCCTTGATTACTCCAAAGTATGCAAGAAACTACTGGACTCAATGAACAAAAATAATGGTGTTCTGTTGCTTGGAATAGTTTGGAGGAATCAATTGCTCCAGATTTACCAACACTGTACTTCCCCCCCCTTCATTAAGTACAATGCTTGGTGCTAGTTCCCTTTGTAATAAACAGTCCTCTTAAGGGGAGAGTACAGTGTTGGTATATCTGGAGCAACTGATTCCTACAAACTATTCCAAACAACAGGACACCGTTATTTTGGTTCATCTGGTACTGTTTCCTGACATACTTAGGAGGAATCAAGACACTCCAATGTATCAAAAGTATACTATCCTCTTAAATTTATACTGGTTACATTAGGATTTTTCAGTGTCATGTTTCCATTATTATAAGAGAACTAAAGATCCCAGGGCCCGTATTAATCAGAGTTCACTCCTCTATTAATTAAGGGGGTGCGGGAGTAGGGGACAAGCTTGGTGGGGGGGGGGGGGGGGGGGGGTGCGGGAATATGGGGACAGGCTTGGGGGGGGTAGAAAGCCTGTCCCCTATTCCCCCTCCCAAGCCTGCCCCCTACTCCCGCACCCCCCAAAACCCCCCAAGCCTGTCCCCTACTCCCGCACCTCCCAAAACCCCCCAAGCCTGTCCCCCTATCCCCCCCCCCCCCCTTAAGATTTTGTTGGTAGGCGTTCATTCATGGTAAGGACTAGAACCCGTGCGGCACTGCTTTGAAATTGTAATATAAACTCGTACGGTACTTCATGAATATAAAATTTGTCCACTGCTTCGAAATGAGCCTAAAACACTTTGGCGAGGTCAGTAATGCAGACATAAAAACAAGTGCGAATTTTAAGAGGTTTGATAAGTACAGCCACAACCAAATAACCACCAACACTTTCCTTCCATCGTGCAAATAAATCAGTATCATATCAAAATATAATCATACAACAACACCTTATATCAACTCAACCCCCTCAATTATTATTAGTATAAGGTGCTACAAAATCATATATGAGATGTTCTTTATTACCAAGATATTTACCACGATGGAAGGAAAGTGTTGGTGGATATTTGAGTGTGGCTGTACTGTACATACCAGCCCAGGCAACGCTACATAATAGGCTACACTACACGGGTGATTACCACATGACCATTCTCAAAGTCAAATCGCCGTAAATCATTCCAAAGTGACATGTGTGGGAAGGTAATAATATCGACATTCGGTGTCAAGGTTGTCTAAATCCGTGAGAACACCAGCAACATCATCAATTTTGGTCAAGGTTACTAGTAGGCTGTTTCACTCATGGCTGGTGGGTTTATCACATTGGCACACGTATTTCCTCCGTTCTCCGTCCATCATCCTCCGATCTAGAGCCAAATTTGCCTTTCTTAGATTCGTCGTTGTCCTCTACACCTCTTACAACGGGTTGGAGGACGAAGGAAGTCGTAGATTGGCCACATGACGGAGGAAAATACCCCCCTGTGTTACCTGCTGTAGACGTCAAGACCAATAAGACAATATTATTAATGTTATTGGTCTTGGTAGATGTGTGTTGTGTCGGGGCGCATAAAAACACTCGCTAACCAGCAGATGAGTAAACCCCATGAAAAAGATCTATAGATGAGCGACAGTGTTACCAAGTGCGGAAGGCATCCTACCACCATGTTTTTGAGCTGCTTATCCTCGATCCCTGGACCCTGCTCGATCCATTCATCGGTAATTAATAACTGTACGTGCACACCCTGGCCCTGCTTACTGCTGGGCCAAAATCAAGGCGGTTGGAAGGAGAATAGCGCTCGGGTTATAGCGATAAAACTAACCATGGGATAATTTTGGAAATACTCTCATTCTCTTTCCTAGCTCATTTTCCTCTGCTCATAACTATTGACTTGAACTAACCAGGACGTAACCTAACTTATCCAGTGCATGTACTCGGTTCGAGAGTTTCAATGCTGGCGTGGCTGGGCGGGGTGGCTTCCTTTCAACTATAGTATGTTTTTAGCTAGACGTGGGGAACTAACTAAGAGACATTCAGCTGGAAGGGGTCGTTCTATGTCTGGAAATGAGTGGACGAATGATTGAATGAATGAAGAGGGGGAAAAAAGAATGGGTGAATGAGTCAGTGTATCAGATTAAAAAATATATATCTATATGGATGTCAGTAATTATTATTATTATTATTATTATTATTATTATTATTATTATTATTATTATTATTGTTGTTATTATTATTATTATTATCATCATTATTTGTCTTGATTTCACTGAGACAAACTGAATCAAATCCCGTAACGTGAAACCAACTCAGGTGATGAAGGGAAACCTGAAATATCAATTGAAAAGACCTTTGTCATAAACGAAGGCTACAGTATTTTGTATTCAACTCCTTGATTTCGAAGTTTATCCCTGTAGCCTTTAAGGGGAGGACGTCTTTTTGGTAAACTGGAGTGCTTCTGATTCCTCCAAACTATGCCACGAAACAGATCCCTTTATTAATAACATTCAGGGGGTGTGTTTCCTGGCAAAGTTTGGAGGAATCAGTAGCACTTCAATTCACCATCATGAGTTCCTTCCCTTAAAATCGTCTGGCGCTCGTCAATGCAAAAGAGTATAAGCTCGAGTCACCAAGCAGAAGGAGTGTTAATGTTTGATCAAGAAAGTTTATTTACCCTGATACATAACATTGAAAAATCGTAATATATAAAGAAGAATAAGTGGATATTACTCATCCTTAAAATCGTAATATAAAAAGTAAAAGGAGAATAAGTGGATATTACTCATCCTTAAAATCGTAATATAAAAAAGAAGAATAAGTTGATATTACTCATCCTTAAAATCGTAATATATAAAGAAGAATAAGTTGATATTACTCATCCTTAAAATCGTAATATAAAAAGTAAAAGGAGAATAAGTGGATATTACTCATCCTTAAAATCGTAATATAAAAAAGAAGAATAAGTTGATATTACTCATCCTTAAAATCGTAATATATAAAGAAGAATAAGTTGATATTACTCATCCTTAAAATCGTAATATAAAAAGTAAAAGGAGAATAAGTGGATATTACTCATCCTTAAAATCGTAGTATATAAAGTAAAAGGAGAATAAGTGAATATTACTCATCCTTGAAATTCAGCAAGATTGGTTGTATAGTGCACAGAAAGTGAGAGTGAGAGTGGAATGGAAAGTGGTTAGAACACTATAGTCCCATCTGATGTCTACATGTGGTTCGACCCAAGGGAAATTGCTATAGTAATCATTCAATGTTATATGGGACCCCTTAGGGTATCCATATAATGTATTAAAGGTAGGTAGGCTATTCTATTCTGTACTGTACATACTAGATCAAGGTAAATATTATCAGGGGTTAAAATTGGTGTCCTTCATGTCACAGCGTCACGCAAAGAACTGTTTTTTTATCTCTGCTTCGGATTATGTTATCATCCTGTAATTTATCTCTATACATTGCATCATTTTCTATGGTTTTATTTCACATACACCTGTCGTGGGGGGAGGGGGGGCGTCTTTACCTGCGGCGATGTCATTCACGTCACAAACAAACAATCGTCAGAAATTGTTTGTTCTCAATGTATATGTGTACATTGAGGGTTTCTGTATCCTATGACGACACAGATTGAAGCCTTAAGGGGGTGCGGGAATAGGGGGACAGGCTTGGGGGGTTTAGTGGGGTGCAGGGGTTTTTGGGGGTTGCGGGAGTAGGGGGACAGGTTTGGGGGAGGGGAGGGGTTTAGGGGGGTGCAGGGGTTTTTGGGGGTTGCGGGAGTAGGGGGACAGGTTTGGGGGAGGGAGGGGGGGGTTAGGGGGGTGTGGGAATACGGGACAGGCTTTCTACCCACCCCAAGCCTGTTCCCCTATTCCGGCACCCCTCAAACCCCCCCCCCCCCCCCACCCCCAAGCCTGTCCCCCTATTCCAGCACCCCCTTAAGGACCCTCGTAATGTAGTAAGAAAATTGGAGATTAGCGAGTCCTTCATATATTGCCACGAAACACCACCTATATCGAAGGAGCTTGTTACGTGGCATGGTCAGGAGGAATTAGAAACCACCTATAAAAAAAAATTATAGTCTCATACATACACGATTACAGGGTCCTTATGGGATTAGTATACTTATAGTTCATTAGAGCGCCTAGATTCCCCAAAGTATGCCAGGAAACAGGACCATGTAAATTAACAACAAAAATAATGGTGGACTGTTGCTTGGAATACTTTAAAGGAATTAGTTGCTATAGATTTCATAACACTGTACTGTACTATATTCCAGCTTAATTAAGGGGGTGCGGGAATAGGGGGACAGGCTTGGGGCGAAATGACCTGTGGGCGAAATGGCCTGTGGGCGAAATGACTCCACAGTGTGGGCGAAATGACCTGTGGGCGAAATGGCCTGTGGGCGAAATGACTCCACAGTGTGGGCGAAATGACCTGTGGGCGAAATGGCCTGTGGGCGAAATGACTCCACAGTGTGGGCGAAATGACCTGTGGGCGAAATGGCCTGTGGGCGAAATGACTCCACAGTGTGGGCGAAATGACCTGTGGGCGAATTGACCGGATACCATAATAATAATAATAATAACACTAATAATAATAATAAAAATCTTGCTATATAAATCCTTTGTTAAACCCTTCTGTAAATCCCTTGGTGTAAATCCTTCTTCTGTAATCCCACTTCTGAAATAAATAAATTTAATTAATGCCGTATATTTTTTTTTTTTATAAAAAAAAAATATACGGCATTAATTAAATATTAAATAAATTTCGCCAACACTATGGAGTCATTTCGCCCACAGGTCATTCCGCCCACACTATGGAGTCATTTCGCCCACAGGTCATTCCGCCCACACTATGGAGTCATTTCGCCCACAGGTCATTCCGCCCACACTATGGAGTCATTTCGCCCATCAGCAGTTTTTTATGAAATTGACAGACATCTAAGGTTAAACCCAATCAGTATTTGTAATGTTGTTTTATTCTCTTCTTATTTTTATTTATTTATTTACTTAATTAAATATCTACTTATCACATGGAAAGCTGAATTTTATACTATTTTGTAGAATGAAACATCTAAACAAAATAATTGACAAAGGGAAGAAGGAAGAAAATCTTGTAGATATATGAATAGGAAAATGACAAGCTAAATAAAGTTATGCAGTAACATAGCTGGGTAAATTGGGAGATGTAAAAGAATGTGTGAAAAGTATTTTTCATAGCCAAGTAATTTTGTAAATTATACCGTAATTAGATATATGCACTGTATATACAACAAAGTTTGTATTGATATCTTCTATTAGAATATGAGAGGGTTAAGATATGTAAGCTTGTCTAGAATACCGGTAACATATATTAAGTCATATACAGCGATGATGTGATGGAGGGAGACATATATTAAGTAAGAACTTGGTATGTTACAAGTACGAATGATAATTGAATGCTTAATGTAGTGAAACGTGAATTAGGCGAGGGAAAATAATGAGTTAGATTGTCACTACAGATTCTGGCGATCAAGGTGTGGTACGGAGCAGCGGTCATCATGCCCTCCTCGTACAGCCACCACTTATTTATGACATTTATTCCTTACTCGGGATATTTCATGCATTGTTTTCGGTATCAATCGCTTGCAAATCATATCGAGTTTGTTATTTCATACATAAATATTGACATAGTAAACGAAATGCGAAATTGGAAGATACATTACTGTCGGAGCATATTTCCCATAAGAAAATACAAAGGTGGAGACGTGTTATCATATCGAAGGTGGTGAGGTTTGTGTACTGTGGCGCGGTATGACATGTTGGGCCCCCACGCATGCGCAGTTGATACATTCCAGTCGCATTCCATTTCCTACTGCTACACCGGCACCACCCATTTCTGTACTGTACTGTACTTTACTGTGCATAATGAAGGTGTAGCTAGCTGGTTCTTCATGTCATTTCCTTACGTGTTCCGCCCCTCCTTCCGTTCCACCATAATGGTATTGATAGAGACAATCTTAGCTAACAGTTCTCGACACCAACTTCCTCATTTACCGTGACACAATTACCGAGAATTTACTGCCATAACAGTCAACGGCCAACACCAGTTCACGACACACCCGTCTTCTCGTATGCAAATGAGATGTTGTGCCTAATATTGTCATCATCTGGAAAGCAAGCAGAAAAAAAAAGTCCTTCCGTAATGAGTGCAAAAAAAGGCTACACTTATTATTATTATTATTATTATTATTATTATTATTATTTTTGCAAGTTAGCGTAATTATTATAAATAGGAATATGTATATTTATGATAACTGCTTTCATTTCTTACCATACAAAAACATTAGTAGGTAAAACGGAAGTCGAAATATTAATTAATGGCTCATTGAAAATTATAGATACACCTGTTACTATATATCCTATTATTATTATTATTATTATTATTATTATTATTATTATTATTTTAGTATATTTAATATTAAGGGACCCTGTGATGTAGTCAGAAAATTGGAGGTAAATGAGTCCTTCAAATATTGCCACGAAACACCACCTATAAAGAGGGAGCGTGTTTCGTGGCATAGTCAGGAGGAATCAGAAGCCTCCAATTCTCATACACGATCACCGGCGGGTCCTTAAGGAGGTAATAATACACTTTTGGTACATTGGAGTGCCTTGATTCCTCCAAAGTATGCCAGGAAACAGGACCAGATTAACGACAATAAAGGTGACGCCACTGTTGTTTGAAATAGTTTGGTGGAATCAGCTGCTCCAGATTTACCAAGACTATTACTACTACTACTACTACTACTATTGTGCCTATTACCTGCCCCGTTAATTAAAAGAAGGTAGCGAAGGTCAGTCTGGCAGAACACACACACACAAACACACACACACACACAACAGGTGAGGCTGAGGTAGTGCAGGTGGTGTGGTGCCGCTACCATAACACTACTTACTGTACCCCGCCCTTACACACACACACACACACACACACACATACACACACACACATACTGTACTTGTATCGTCCTAACACACATACACACTCACACTCCCCTAACAAGCGCTCTACCCTTACACACACACACACACACACACACATCCCTCCTCTTTTCACCTCAAGTACTCGACTCGCCCCTCCTCAATCTTTCACGTCCACACACCAGGCGTTCTTTCCTGTCACAGCCTCCCTCCCACCCATATACCTACCCTTTCCCTCCCTCACACATACACGCCCCGTCCCGCCCGTATTATTAGGAACTGTATACTGGAGGAGAGTTCGCTCTGGCGTAAACGTCGACAAGGTGAACAAAACACACAATGGTAGACGAAAAGATGTTACCATACAGTTTCGTTCGGTGACGATTGTTTTTACCCTCTTCAGTGGTGAGTAGTATAGTGACTGCTCACCACTGAACAGGGGGATTTTTGTGTAACAACATTTTTTTGAAACAAGATTTTCTTGCAAAAAGTTTTTGTATCAAAATTTCTTGTAACAAAAACTATATATATGAAATTTTTATATATAGAATATAAAACTTTTATATATGAATATTCTATATCTAAAATATTTATTGCAAATTTTATTTACCGGTACCAAAAAATTCATGTATAAGAATTTTCTATATAGAAATATTAGATATAAAAAGTTTTTTATTACAAAGATTTCTGCCTCAGCATCTGACATAGCCGACCAATCTCTGCAACCCCTTTGAGGCCTGGCCAGTGGTTTCTATCGTTATAAAGTGTACCTAACTTTTCAGTCACCATTCCCATAAATTTATACATACATAGTTTTCTTTCGCTTTCCTGCAGAGAAAGAAGGGCAGTAAAATAATAATACAAAACCTGATGTTATAAATTATACCATCCCGGAGGGGCTGTAAATTATGGATACGAACTGTGTCTTTGTGTCTCACGAATTTGCAACTGGCCTCATACATACCTCCCCGAAAAGTTAGAGTTAATTTATAAAAAGAGTGGAGTGTATACCGTGAGTTGACGTGATGAGTGGCGAGGGAGGGAGGGATGGAGTACAAGAGGTTGGATCACGTTATGTTCACACAACTCAGGTTACGTTGACTTTGTCCACAGTGTACTTAGTGTGTGCAGGTCACTTACTGCTTACACTATACTGTATGCTCTTCTTGCTTGCATTCCCTAACACTCTCAGACTTGTCCCCACTGGATCAGGACACCATTATTTTGACGAGTGTTCAGACAGTGGGAGTTCGAATCCCAGCTCTGTCAGTGATGTTGCTCCAAAATACTAAATACGGATCGTTTTATGTTGTACAGTATGTTTATTTGGAAGGCAATTGATTAATCCAAATTATGCTTGAAACATATTTCCTCCTACTCGTTTATCGAAGTGATGTGTTTCCTGGCATAGCTTGGAGGAGTCAGTAACTCTTCAATTCACCCCAAACACATAAATGACTCCCATAATTATACACAGGAGTCGTAGAGTATAGCGCTTGTGTTGTGTTCCGAGGTCATTCTCCCTCCCTGGCGCCCCGTTACCAAGGCGGAGGGTGAACATGTGACTCCCACGCTGCTGCTGCTGCTGCCCACCTCACTCACTCACTCACTCACTCCCAGTCCTACTCCTACTCCTACTCCTACTCCCACTCCCATTACAGTAGCCCCACCGACATACAAACACTTACATGCACTTCCTGGCAAACATTTCTCAACTAGTGGTCGCTCACTTACACACTCACTCATTCACTCACTCCCACCTCCCACTGTAGGCACTCACTCCCACAGTCCCACTCCCACCTCCTACTGTAGCTCCTCTGACACACAAACACTCACAAGCACTTCCTGACAAACATTTCTCACCCATTGGTCACTCACTCACCTCTACTTGTTTCTCTTCGGTTGTTGATGGATTAATTTTTTTTTTTTTTTTTTTTTTTTTTGTAGTGCCTCCTTTGGTTGTGTTAATTAAGGGACCCAGTGATGTCGTAAAAAAAAAAAAAAATTGGAGGTTAGTGAGTCATTCAAACATGCTACAAAACACCATCTATATGGAAGGAGCTTGTTTCATGGCATGGTCAGGAGGAATCAGAAGCCACCAACTCTCATACACGATCACAGGGTCCTTAAGGGGGGAAGTACAGTATTGGTAAATCTGGAGCAAATAATTCCTCCAAACTAATCCAAGCAACAGAACACCATTATTTTTGTTCATTTGGTCTTGTTTCCTGGCATACTTTGGAGGAATCAAGGCACTCCAATGTAACAAAAGTGAATTACCCCCTTAAGTGTTTTCACATCAGACGTAAATATTAGACCACAAACCCACATCATCTCAGCTTACACAATTACGACTAGTGGTTGTGGAGGAGATATGATTATATTTATTCTACTTTGACGTCATTTACTTAATTAAAGGGAGGGGGGAGTATACTTTTGGTACATTAGAGCGCCTTGATTCCTCCAAAGTACGCCAGGAAACAGGACCAGATTGACAAAAATAATGGTTAATGGTGGTCTGTTGCTGGGAATCGTTTGGGGGAATCATTATCTCCAAAAATAGCAAAATTATACCCTCCCCTTAATATTATCTAAGGGAGAGACAGACAACCCACATTTCAATCACGTATATCAAGTTTGGGGTAACTACTGTACGTCCAAAATAATTCTCTAGCTAAACATGATCTAGAAAAGTTTCGTGTTTACAGACCGATCTTCCTTTCATTGCGTTGTTTAGTTTTAAGGGGGTACGGGAGTAGGGGACAGGCATGGGGGGGGGGGGGTAGAAAGCCTGTCCCCTATTCCCGTATCCCCCTAACCCCCACCCAAGCCTATCCCCTATTCTCGTATCCCCCTAACCCCCACCCAAGCCTGTCCCCCTACTCCAGCACCCCCCTAAACCCCCCTTAACTGGTAAACTACTAATTCCTCCAAACTAAGAAAACTGGAGTTATAATATTATGAGTCCTTCAAATATTGCCACGAAACACCACCTATATGGAAGGAGTTTGTTTCTTGGCTTAGTCAGGAGAAATCAGAAGCCTCCAATTTTCATACACGATCACAGGGTCCTTAAAATAACTACACAGACCTTCCAATTCACCAACAAGAAAATCTCCCCTTAAGATGTTTGAATCCGTGGCTGGCTGCTGGCAATTATGTTTGGTATTCACTCTTGGTATGGAACAGCAAATTTGCCAATAATCATAATGACCTAAATGGCACGGTAGATGAATGCTCTCTTTTGTTTATTATTGGATCAGTAAACGGTCATTGTGTAGTTGTGTGTCATGGCTGGTGGACACAATAGAGATGTATGTATGTATGTATGTATGTAAGGATGGGTCCGCCAGGCAAACTAACCAAAGGGTAATAGTGGTAGTGGTGGTGGTGACTGACTGACTGACTGTGAGGCAATCAACCAACCAACCAACCAACCAACCAACTAACCAACAAGCCCAGGTAGGTAGGTAGGTAGGTATAGGTAGGTAGATAGGTAGCCTGGGGGAAATACTGTACCACCACCTCTAGCGAACTCACCAATGTCCTCCTCCCCAGGCTGATATATAAGTGGGGCTCCCGGCACCACTGACCACTTCATCAATCAATAACAGTTTACTCTTTCCCGTTTTATTGACGCAGATGAGATTGGGGGTTTAGCCACGGTAGGTTTAGCCATCTCTGAGCAACATGACACTGCAGTTCCAGGTGAAATTCCATGCGTCAATAATGATGGATTGATGGATGGATGGATGTCAATAAAGCACGAAGGGTTTGTTAGTATTGATCATATTGTCTAACGTTATCCAAAGTAAAAAAAAATTAAGATTTTCCATTTGGCATGAGATGATTTTTGCATGACGAGTACAATATATTTTTCAGGCATTCGTGAGAGAAATAGTAATAGTCGAATTAGGTAGTTAGAAAGTTCATTAAAATAGATTATTCACCCATTGGTTAGTACACCATACTAACTTCCAACCAGAGTGTGAAATGTGAAGGTAAGGTACAGTTGTGGTCAATAATATTCATCCACATTAGAGTGACACATGTAAAAGTTTTATAGTTTCATCTGTTCGTTAGCTGAGAAACTTTACAATAAATAGTTTGAGCAGCATCTTCTAATTTACTTCAACCAGATACTCACTAATCAAAACAATAACAAACATCATACGAGAACGTGAAAATATATTAGTCAGAAAGTTGTTTGAGTTAACCATACATTATGTGGGTGATTATTATTGACCACGACTGTACTGTATGTGATGTGTAGGTTTGTTGATGTTGATACAAGATGTAGACCTATACACCATCACTTCCACACAATAGTCAATATGTGTGCATGTAAAGTTAAACGAGTTGCAGACTTGAAAACTTTTGGAAACTAGAAAAAATTACCGTTTGTGACATAACTATTGTTTTCATAATCGAAGCTCAAGGCTAAAATCTGGATAACTTACATATAATCGTAAAATATTTGGTGTGAATAAAAAACAAGGGAAACAAAAGTGCAATCAGTGTAATGATGATAATAATATGTGGAATTTCCTGTACAGCACTTTTGTAAATTGGGCCGATTCGACGGATAATGTTTCATGACTAAGCGCCGCAGGTGAAGCCTGAGGAGCAAGGTCGTCCTTTCCCTCCCTGCATACACAAACGAACCATCTGCAATATCAGTCGTTTTCTCTGTTGTATAAATCACATGAGTGTGGGACCATCGACAGTTGGTCAGTGTGTCTCACGCGTGCTACTGCTGCTGCTGCTGCTGTTGTTGTTGTTGTTGTTGAAGTTTCCCACACTCGGGTTATATCGCTGTGTGTGGTGGTGGTGGTCAAGTCTGTCTGAGTGGTGGGAACAGTTCTTATGTGTGACTGTCTATGAGTGAGTGTGTGAGTGGCGGGAACAGTTCTTATGTGTGTGTGACTGTCTATCTATGGGTGGGAGAGTGAGTGTGTGAGTGACGGGAACAGTTCTTATGTGTGATTGTCTATGGGTGGGAGAGTGAGTGTGTGAGTGACGGGAACAGATTGTGTGTTTGAGTGAACAGATCGTGTGTGTGAGTTAACAGATCGTGTGTGTGAGTGAACAGATCGTGTGTGTGAGTTAACAGATCGTGTGTGTGAGTTAACAGATCGTGTGTGCATGTGAGTTAACAGATCGTGTGTGTGAGTTAACAGATCGTGTGTGTGTGTGAGTTAACAGATCGTGAGTGTGAGTGAGTGAATGAGAAAGTAAGTGCGAGAAACATCAGCTGGACTGTCTGTGGTCTGGAGAGTGATAGAGTGTGAGAGTGAGTGAGTGAGTTCAGGGGGATTTTTTGAGCTGGACTGAACTGGACTGCACTTTACCAGCCTATGATCAGGGAAGGGAATTTTTTTTTTTTTTTGTGGACGACCGACCATTCCCTGCACCGATAAAATCTCGTATAAGGCACCCAAGAACGTATCTCTCTCTCTCTCTCTCTCTCTCTCTCTCTCTCTCTCTCTCTCTCTCTCTCTCTCTCTCTCTCTCTCTCTCTGTGTGAAGAAGAAGAATAAGAAGACTGTCTCTCTCTCTCTCTCTGAAGAATAATAATAAGAAGACTCTCTCTCTCTCTCTCTCTCTCTCTCTCTCTCTCTCTCTCTCTACTGAAGAATAATAATAATAAGAGGAAGACTGGATGGGAGATGAGCATTGCAGAGCTGATCACCAGAGCAAAGAGTAAGTGTTTTTTTACCGTTTCTGAACCTTCTATGAATACTGCCTTCTTCTTCTGTATACAAATGGCCAAGCGACATGCTACAATGACTCGGTTAAAAATATGCATGCTAGGTCTGTTTTATTTTATTTTTTTTATTTATTTTTTTTATTATTGTTATTGTTGTTATTGTTATTATTATTATTATTGGGAAATTTTTGCTGTTTTATTTTTTTTATCATTTTTATTTTTCTATACATTATTATTATTATTTTTATTATTATTATTATCATTATTATTGTTGTTATTATTATATTTTTTTTAAGGTAGATGGATATATAGAGGCAAGAAAATACAAAACATTGAAAATTATACCGCAATGTGTAAAAACTTTCGTCTATATAAATTTATCTTACGTTTCTCTGCTCTCACAAACTCACTCACTCTCACACGAACGCACTCACTCACTCATGCACACTCTCACGTACGCACTCACTCACTCATGCACTCTCACACGTACAGCCATGGCTGATAATGGTGGACCAGGGTCCAAGGAGTATTCGAGAGCAACTGAACAGAGTTCGAAAAAATGAGTCTTTTAAACCTCTCTCAACGTGAGAATGGTTTGGAAAATTCACTTGTTCGAATTCTGTTCAGTTGCTTTACAACACTCCTTGGACACTGGTCCATCAGTATCAGCCATGGCTGTACGCTCTCATTCACTCATGCACTCTCACACGTACGCTCTCACTCACTCACTCACTCACTCTCACACGTATAATCTCACTCACTCTCACACGTATAATCTCACTCACTCACTCTCACACGGACGCACACTGTTATTCGTTTGTGATTTCTTGGTTTGATCAGAACTATTGACACACACACACACACACACACACACCAGTACAACAGCCAGATAAAATTCAAGGGATTTACTGGTGATATGCAAGTCTCATACACCTCTCTCTCTCTCTCTCTCTCTCTCTCTCTCTCTCTCTCTCTCTCTCTCTCTCCTGTCCATAAATTAATTGTCTTGTAAGGACCAGTAGTTCTGATGCTGTTTTCTTCTTTTCCCTCCTACTCCTAATCCTCACCTCCCTTTCTTCAGCCTCCTATTTTCTTATTTTGTTTTCCTTCTGGTTCCTTTTTCCCTACTCCTCCTACTCCTCTTTCTCCCCCTCCTCTTCTCTTTCCACCCCCCTACTCCTCCTCCTCCTCTCCTCCTCAGACTCCCACCTCCTCACTTTCCTACCCCCCTACTCCTCCTCCTCCTCCTCCTCACTTCCTACTCCTCCTCACACTCCTACCTCCTCATTTTCCCCCACCCCCTACTCCTCCTCCTCCTCCTCCTACTCCTACTCCTCCTCCATCTTCTCCTACTCCTCAACCATGACCACAATCGACCTTCCCCGTGTCCCTGCCTCCAGCCCTCAGCACAGTCCCCAAGTCTCACACAGGTCAGGGACGCATCTTATATTTTCGTGAGAGAGAGAGAGAGAGAGAGAGAGAGAGAGAGAGAGAGAGAGAGAGAGAGAGAGAGAGAGAAAGAGAGAGAGGTCAGGGACGCATCTTATATTATATTCTCTTTCTAGGATACTTAAATAAATTACTGTCTCTTTTATCCTCACTCGGTCCTACGTAGTACATTGATATTTGTTTAATTTTGTTATTGTTTTTTGTTTTGTTTGGTGTTTGTCTGTGTTTTATTTTGGTTTGTTTTTCGTTTTTTTCTTGTCTTGTCCTCTGTCCTACATAGACATTTTTTTTTTTTTTTTTTACTCTCCTACATTGACATTTTTTTTTTCCATACTCTGTTTTTGTTTTGATATCTGTCTGTCTTGTCCTCACTTTGTCCTACACTGACATTGGGTTTATTTTGTTTATGTCTTTTGTCTTGTTATTAATCTATTCTAATATTAATATTTTTTGTCTTGTAAGTACTCTGTTCTATATTAACATTTTTTTTTTTTTTTTTTTTTTTTTTGTCCTTACTCTGTCCTACATCGATATTTGCCTTTTGTTTGTTTTTTCTTGTCTTTGCTATGTCCTACACAGACATCTTTTTTTTTTTTTTTGTCCCCACTCTGTCTTGCATTGACATTGGGTTTGTTTTGTTTTTGTCTTTGTTTTTGTTTTGTTTCTGCTTTGTTTTTGTTTTGTTTTTGTTTTGTTTCTGCTTTGTTTTTGTTTTGTTTCAGCTTTGTTTTTTATTTGTTTCTGCTTTGGCCATACTCTGTTCTGTTTTGAATTTTTTTTTTCTGTTTTCTTGTTAATGTATTTTTTGAAGGAAGTGCAAAACAGCGCCGTTCGCAGGTGCCTAAACCCTCGACCCCTTAATTATACATCAAAGAGGTGGTAAATAATTATGTGTTTAGTTTTATCCTTATGTTATTGTTTATGATGATAATTTTTGTGTATTATAACCATCACGTAGGTAGGCTAGTTAAGGGGGTAGTAGAATGTTGATTAATCTGGAGCAACTGATTCCTCCAAACCATTCCAAGCAACAGGCCACCATTATTTTTGCTTATCTGGTCCTGTTGTGAGAATGTTGATAAATCTGGAGCAATTGATTCCTCCAAACTATTCCAAGCAACAGACTACCATTAGTTTTGCTCATATGGTCCCGTTTCCTGGCATACTATGGAGGAATCAAGACACTCTAATGTACCAAAAAGTGTACTATTCCCTTCATTAATTAAGTATCCATAATGAACACGACTACAATATATTCTTTATACGGAATTACTGTTCGTATCTTCAAATTTTTTATCTCTTCTGGAAAAAAAAACAAAAAAACATCCCTGTATCATTAGGCACTTGGGTGTAATGTTTACCACCCCCTCCACCCCCTAACCCACACCCCCCACCACCCATCTCACCACCCCACACCCTTCCCATGCACACCCTCTCTCACCCTTATTACCCACACCACCCTCCACCCACCCTCCACATTTCCCACCCTTCCTACCCACTTCCCAACCCACCCCCTACCCTTCCTACCCACTTCCCCCCCCCACCCTCCACCCTTCCTACACACTTCCCACCCTTCCTACCCACTTCCCCACCCACCCTCCACCCTTCCTACCTCGCCATCCTTCTTTCCTCACTCTCTTCCTCTTCTTTGTTTCCTTTACGTCAGAATAGTTGTTGCTGTATTTGTTGTAACATTTTGATGATTTCCTTATCCTCTTGAAGATCCACTAGGCACCTATAGACTCGTGTTAGCCAATTAGTTAATTAATTTAGTTAGTTAATTTACCTAAGTTAGTTATTTAGTCAGTTTGCCACCAAGTAGTTCGTAATAGGAGTTTTTCTAGTTAATTAGTTTGTTAGTTAATTAGTTAGTTAGTTTTTCACTGTGTAGTTAGACGGTAAGTAACAGGAGAGTTTTTAAAGTTAAATAACAAATACTATGTTCATTACCTGGCAATGTGTATTTTTTAACAACAGATGGATCGGCTTTAATTAAAGTTTACGTGTAGAATTTGTGTACCAACTTCCTTTACAGAACATTAATTCTTATGTGCTTTACTTACGCAAGTTTATTTTAGGTGTTGTAATTGTTGTGAGTCCCACCAGTACATTACTTTAATTCACAACTCGTAAACTATTTCCCTCAGTGACTACTTAAGGGGGTGCGGGAGTAGGGGACAGGCTTGGGGGGGGAGGTGCGGGAATATGGGGACAGGCTAGAGAGGGGGTGCGGGGGGTGCGGGAATAGGGGGACAGGCTTGGGGTGGGTAGAAAGCCTGTCCCCTATTCCCACACCCCCCCAACCCCACCCAAGCCTGTCCCACTACTTCCGCACCCCCCAAAACCCCCCCAAGCCTGTCCCCTACTCCCGCACCCCCCTAAACTCCTCCCCCCCCCAAGCCTGTCCCCCTATTCCCACACCCCCTTAACTCATCTTTTTTCCGTGTTTGAAGAAATTTGTACAGATTGTTGCAATGATTGATCTTGCTATTACTGCCAGGCAATGACCTCTCCTTAAGGACCCCCGTGATGTAGTCAGAAAATTGGAGGTTTGTCTAGAGTCCTTCAAACATTGCCACGAAACACCACCTACATTAAAGGACCTTGTTTCGTGGCATAGTCAGGAGGAATCAGAAGCCACCAGGTCTCATACACGATCACAGAGTCCCTTAAGTGGGTAGTACAGTGTTGGCAAATCCAGCACCTGATTCCTGTAAACTATTCCATGCAACAGGCCACCATTATTTTTTTTTAACTGGTCCTGTTTCCTGGCATACTTTGGAGGAATCAAGACACTCTAATGTACAGTTGCCTCCAAAAATTTCGAGACACTACCTGCTAGACTCGAGCAGGTAGTGTCTCGAAATTTTTGGAGGCAACTGTACCAAACGTGTATTACCCTCCTTAATTAACTTTAGAGATTGCTGTAGAGGAAACTTAGGCATTACAAATACTAGCGATAAGTTACACACACGCCCACTTCTGATTGTAGGAGTTATTAAAAAGGAACTAACTAGCACTCATTTATTATCATTTTTATTATCATTATTATTATTTTTTTTTTTTTTTTATTATTATTATTATTATTATTATTATTATTATTATTATTATTATTGTTATTATTATTATTATTATTATTATTATTATTATTATTATTATTATTATTATTATTATTATTATTATTATTATTATTATTATTATATAAATCGGGTGTCTTGTCATTATTTAGACGTGTCGTTTTCAGCTGACTTGATAATTCTATGGGTGTCATCAGTGTTAAGGACCCTGTGATGTAGTCAGAAAACTGGAGATAAACGAGTCCTTCAAATATTGCTACTTAACACACACACCTATATGGAAGGAGATTGTTTCGTGGCATAGTCAGGAGGAATCAGAAGCTTCCAATTTTTTTTTCACACACGATCACAGGGTCCATAACTTACTTTCACTGTTTGGTTTCGTCACTTGTCTACATACCTTTGTGGGTGGTTGTATATTTTTCCCCTCTCGTGTGTTTATTGTTTACTCTGGTTACTATTAGGTTAGGTTAGGTTAGGTTAGGTTAGGTTAGGTTAGGGTAGGTTAGGTTAGGTTAGGTTAGGTTAAGTTAGGTTAGGTTAGGTTGGGTTAGGTTAGGTTAGGTTAGGTTAAGTTAGGTTAGGTTAGGTTAGGTATGATCTCTGACTCATTTTTTTACTTTCACTGTTTACTCCAGTTACTTTCATCTAAACCTAAGTATGTTATTTGTTTTGTTTTGTTTTGTTCTAACCTGATCGTCATGTCACTTTCATTCATTCCATTACAGTTCCCTCTTCTTAGTTAAATTAATTCATTACTATCGTTTTCTTAATTTTGCTGCTTAGTTTTTATGGCACCTTTAATTAAGGGACCCTGTGATGTAGTAAAAAAAATTGGAGATAAACGAGTCCTTCAAATATTGCCACGAAACACCAGCTATATGGAAGAAGCTTGTTTCGTGGCATAGTCAGGAGGAATCAGAAGTTCACAGGGTCCTTAAAAGAGCTGCATGACCTTCCCCACCTACAGTAATATAATGCAGTCTCCTTAGGTAATAATGTTTTGCTACTCTATTAGTTCCATATCCCATCTTCATTTTCCTTCTTGTTCTGTGGCTTTTTATCTCTTGGTTTCGTTTAATAGTACAATTTTTTAATAATACTTTCATTCTACATATTTTTTTCCTTATTATCATTATTATTATTATTATTATTATTATTATTATTATTATTATTATTTTTGTTATTATTGTTATTATTGTTATTATTACTGTTATTATTATTTTTCATTGTCGTAATTTATACTCCAATCCCACCTTCCCTCCCTATCCCCATCTCCCTCATTACCGTCATCTCTCCCACCCTCCTGCCTCCCTTGCCTTCCTTCCTTCCTTCCCGGCGGTGAGGCGAGGCGAGGCGAGGGAGGCAGATGAGTATAACTTGGCGCGAGAAAAGACATCGAGTCAGTAGCCCTGTGACGGTAGAAGCGAGTACACATACGTCCACCGCCAAGCAGGGTCCAGAGAGCACGTCAGTGAGGTCAGTGATTTTCGGATCTTATACTGTCATTACAACATTATAAGTGAAGGGATTATTATCGTTAGTTGTGTGTCTGTCCTTCGTGAGTGGAATCTGGGGTAAACATCGACGGTATTAATTGTGGTTGGTGTGATGAAAGGTGATACTCTGAGTCTGATGGTGTTTGTTTGGTTCGTGTCTTTATCCAGCGATGATTCTACCAGTGAGTTTTATAAAGATATCACTAGCCAGTAGTTTATATTATACAGTATATTATTAGATTAGATGTGTTAGTGTACGTCTCCAGGTGAGGGTGAGTGATGTGTTAAGGAAGCAGGGTTAGTGTTGGTGTTAGTGTTAGTGACTGAGTGATGTGTTAAGGAAGCAGGGTTAGTGTAAGTGACGTGATTGATGTGTTAATTAAGGAAGCAGGGTTAGCGTTTGAGTTAGTGTTAGTGACTGAGTGATGTGTTAAGGAAGCAGGGTTTGTGTTGGTGTTAGTGACGTGAGTGATGTGTTAAGGAAGCAGGGTTAGTGTTAGTGAGTGATGTGTTAAGGAAGCAGGGTTAATATTTGTGTTAGTGTTAGTGACGTGAGGGTTAGTGATGTGTTAAGGAAGCAGGGTTAGTATTTGTGTTAGTGTTAGTGACGTGAGTGATGTGTTAAGGAAGCAGGATTAGTGTTAGCGTTAGTGAGTGATGTGTTAAGGAAGCAGGGTTAGCGTTTGAGTTAGTGTTAGTGACTGAGTGATGTGTTAAGGAAGCAGGGTTAATATTGGTGTTAGTGTTAGTTACGTGAGGGTTAGTGATGTGTTAAGGAAGCAGGGTTAATATTAGTGTTAGTGACGTGAGTGATGTGTTAAGGAAGCAGGGTTAGTGTTGGTGTTAGTGTTAGTGACGGTATGAACCTTGACCTTGGCACTGACTGACTGACTCTTGATACGTACAACGCCCACCACTCTCTTCCCTCACTACGGTACAGCCACAATCAAATATCCACCGACACTTTCCTCCCATTGTAGTAAATATCTTGGTAATAAAGAACAACACATACATGATTTTGCAGCACCTCATAATAATAATTGAGGGGGTTAAGTTGACGTAAGGTGTTGTCTGATTATATATTGATATGATACTGATTTATTTGCACGATGGAAGGAAAGTGTTGGTGGTTATTTGATTGTGGCTGTACCTACATACCCTGCTGGTGATTTCAATGCCACTGTAACATGTAATCACTCATCGTTCGGTTCTTTCTTTTATAAACTTTACTTGGCAGATGTGTATTGTGTTAATATTTTCTTCCCTGCATTTGTATATACCCGTTAGCATAATATCAAAAGAGGTTGTATATCTATTTCAGTATTGATCGATGGATATGATATAAAAATGGTACCAACAGGTTATTTAAACACGAATATCCCATTATATTTAACATTCATTTTTTATCTCATAACTCGTTAAATCTGGCTCGGTAGATAATCCCCGTTAGTTTAATTTCAGTGCTGTGAGATTTGTTGAGTTTGATTAAGGAATATTATAATTTGGCAGATTTAGTGTTTTTATAAAGTTAGAATTGCTAAGTCTGCAACCAGAGACAATACAAAGCAACATCACCAAGTTTGTGCATTGTTGACTTGGCGTTACTTGTTTGTTTAGTCTTTTATGTACAGTCGTGGTCAATAATAATCATCCACATATGGGTATCTCAAATAATTTACAGTCTAATGTTTTCACGTTCATATAATTTTGATGTTATTGTTTTAAGTAGTGTGTAGTAGCTGCCTGTATGTATTGACACTGTGTAACTGGGATAAAACTTAGGTGTGGACTCTAAACCCTCTTCCTGACTTGTCCATCAATCTAATCTTCCCTGGACAGTCCTACATTAAGGGGATATTATTCTTTTGTTGGTGAAATGGAAGGTCTGTGATTCCTCAAAGCTATGCCACGAAACAAACAAATCCTCTGTTTTTTAGTACCATTGAGGGTGTCTGTTTTCTGGTATAGTTAGGAGGAATTAGGAGCATCCCAATTTACCAACGTGAGAATCTCTCCTTAATTATATAACTCTTGGCTATCTCAGACCCCCTCTCCCATGGCCAGCCCCAGACACCCCCCTCTCCAATGGCCAGCCCCAGACACCCCCCTCTCCCATGGCCAGCCCCAGACACCCCCCTCTCCCATGGCCAGCCCCAGACCCTCCTTGAAGTCGTCTCTAACCATCCCTCCCCCTTTTCTCGTACCCAAAGGTTATACCCTCCCTCCTCCCTCCCCTGCCCCAAAGGACTAAAGAATGAAAGGCTATTATCCTTACCCTTATCATTACCTCTTGTTCCCTCTGTACCACATCCTCGTCCCTCAATGCCTCCCGTCACACAGACACTTAAAAATATATAAAAAAAATATATATATAAAAGAGACAAATAACTTTAGTATATGTGTAGTTGAGTAAAGGAATGTAGAGATTATTGGAAGAGAAAAGAAGGTCTGGTCTATAGAAGGGAAGCCAAAAACGAATGAACAGTTAGATATTTTAAAGTCTGAAACCTGAGAGACGAGAATTAATGATATGACGGCAAGATCAAGGTTGTGGTCCTGGGAAAAGGATTCGTTTACTCTGTTATCACCTGCACTCCCTTCCCTGGCATTCACTATGTTATTAAGGACCCTGTGATCGTGTATGAAACTTGGTGGCTTCTGATTCCTCCTGACAATACTACAAAACAAGCTCCTTCCATAAACGGTAGGTGTGTGTGTGTGTGTGTGTGTGTGTGTGTGTGTGTGTTTCGTGGCAATATTTGAAGGACTCATTTACCTTCAATTTTCCAACTACATCACAGGGTCTCTTAAGGGGGTGCGGTAGTAGGGGACAGGCTTGAGGGGGGGTGCGGGGGGTGCGGGAATAGGGGGACAGGCTTGGGGTGGGTAGAAAGCCTGTCCCCTATTCATTACCCCCCCCTCAAGCCTGTCCCCCTACTCACGCACCCCTCAAAACCCCCCCCAAGCCTGTCCCCTACTCCCGCACCCCCCAAAACCCCCCCCCCAAGCCTGTCCCCCTATTCCCGCACCCCCTTAAGGCGATAGTACACTGTTATTATTCGTATTTCTTGAGCCATTTATTCCTTTAAACAATTCCAAACAGCAGACCTACATTATTTGTATTAATCTGGTCCTGTTTCCTTTGTTACTATGGAGGAATCAAGGCACTCTGATGTACTGTATCAAAAGTATATATATTATTAACGTTATAAGTAATGATGGGTTACGATGAATTCAAGGTAGGGAGGGAAGGAGGAAGAATGAAGTGTGTAGAGAGAGAGAAGGAAGAATGATGTGTGAATGGAGAGAGGAGGAGGAGAAAGAATGAAATGTGTAGAGAGAGAGAGAAGGAAGAATGATGTGTGAATGGAGAGAGGAGGAGAAAGAATGAAATGTGTAGAGAAAGAGAGAAGGAAGAATGAAGTGTGGATAGAGAGAAGGAGGAAGAATGAAGTGTGAATGGAGAGAGGAGGAGAAATGAATGAAACGTGTAGAGAGAGAGAGAAAGAAGAATGATGTGCGAATAGAGAGAAAAGGAAGAATGAATGAAGTGTGTATAGAAAGAGAAGGAAGAATGAATGAAGTGTGTAGAGAAAGAGAGAAGAAAGAATGAATGAAGTGTGTACAGATAGAGAAGGAGGAAAAATGAAGTGTGTTTAGGGAGGAAGAATCAACACACTGACTATATAACTCTCCCACTCAACACAACACAGCAGAACACAACTCGTAACAAAATGAATGACTCCCTTGGCACTTTGTATTGGATGTGTAGATCTTTATAATGATGCTGTGACAGAAAGGCGTGTGAACCTTTTGTCGCAAGTGAAGAAGATTCATGTCCACCGTGAGAACTATTATGACTTACAGTATATTAATTCACTCCTGTATATAAAACAGGAAAAAAAAAAATTAAACTAAACCAAAGATTAATGATCAGCCCGAATATAGTCTGTTTTTTTTTTTTTTTTTTTTTTTTTTACACTCACTCCTACCTGTATGTAAAAAAATAAAATAAAAAACAAACTTTGAAGATCCATGCTTAGCCAGAAGTTTCTTACATGCTCACATACATAATTATATAAAAAAAAGTATTGAGCATCCATTGTGCATGTAAGAATTTTTATGACTTATACAGAATTCCTTCACTCTTGTACAAAATGTGTAAACAAAGAAGTGACAAAGATCGATGGTGAAGGTCTTACCGGAGAAATTCACCAGTATTAAAAGAGAGAGGTTTTTTTTTTTTTTTTTTTTTTTTTTTTGTGAATTGGAGCGCCTTGATTCCTCCAAAGTATGCCAGGACACAGGACCAGATTGACAAAAGTAATAGTGGTCTGTTGCTTGAAATAAGTTGGAGGAATCAGTTGCCCTTGCTGTGGGAAATTTGGGGGCTCTGATTCCTCCAAGACCTCCCAAGCAACAGAATCCCTCCACATAAGACTGTAGAGACGTGTTTTGTGATAGAGTTCTGAGGGCTACGTGTGCTCCAATTTGCCCTCAACAGCTATTTCCATTAAGGGACCCTGTGATGTAGTCTGAAAAAATTGGAGATAAATGAGTCCTTCAATTATTGCCACGAAACACACACACCTATAGGGAAGGAGCTTGTTTCGTGGCATAGTCAGGAGGAATCAGAAGCCTCCAAGTTATATCCACGATCACAGGGTCCTTAAAATTCAGGGGGAAGTTTTGTGTTGGTAAATCTGGAGCAACTGAATCCTCCAAACTATTTCAAACAACAGAACACTATTATATTTTCCCTTCTGGTCCTGTTTCCTAGCATACAATGGAGGAATCAAGGCACTCCAATGTACCAAAAAAAGAATTAATTACCACCTTAAGTTTACAAACCTATCATGGGATGGAGTAAATTATCTTTGCAGTGGTGTAATATTTATTCACAAACACTTTATATAAAACTGTATAGGAAATGTAGCTTTGGCAAATACCTCACCCCACATTCTTTTCCTTATAGAGTTTGGGGTTACTGTCTTCCCTTGTAAAATTGTCGAGGGACCAAAATTCTATACGTCCTGGGAGACCAAAAATCTAAAAGTCCTGGGAGACTAAAAATCTAAAAGTCCTGGGAGACCAAATTCTATAAGTCCTTGGAGACCAAAAATCTTAAAGTCCTGGGAGACCACAAATCTAAAAGTCCTGGGAGACCAAATTCTATAAGTCCTGGGAGACCAAAAATCTGTATATAATTAGAGATTAAAATTCTATAAGTCCTGGGAGACCAAAATCTATATATTACCCTGGGAGACCAAACTATGTACCCTGGGAGACCAAACTATGTGACCCTGGGAGACCAAACTATGTTACCCTGGGAGACCAAACTATGTGACCCTGGGAGACCAAACTATGTACCCTGGGAGACCAAAATCTTTATGTTACCCTGGGAGACTTAAGGTAAATATTATCGTGACAGATACTACACATTAATCTTTCTTCTTGCCAGGTGGAGGGAATTTTAACATACGTGTGTGTGTGTGAGAGAGAGAGAGAGAGTGTATGTGTGTGTGTGTGTGTGTGTGTGTGTGTGTGTGAGAGAGAGAGAGAGAGAGAGAGAGAGAGAGAGAGAGAGAGTGTGTGTGTGTGTGTGAGAGAGAGAGAGAGAGAGAGAGAGAGAGAGAGAGAGAGAGAGAGAGAGAGAGAGTGTGTGAGTGAGTGTAAGAGCGTGTGTGTGTGTAAGATTGTGTGTGTGAGTGAGTGTAAGAATGTATGTGTGTGTGTATAAGTTTGTGTAAGTGTGTGTGTGTGTGTGAGTGAGTGTAAGAGTGTGTGTGTGTGTGTATATAAGTTTGTGTAAGATTGTGTGTGTGAGTGAGTGTAAGAGTGTATGTGTGTGTGTGTGTGAGTGAGTGTAAGAGTGTGTGTGTGTGTGTGTGTGTATATATAAGTTTGTGTAAGTGTGTGTGTGTGTGTGTTTCTTGGATTTTGTGTTTACATGTCCAAAGTCTCACGGCCTTCAACCCTTTGTTTAACCTCGGAGTGTTGGGGTGGAGGGGACACACACACACACACACTTATATTGTACAGACACACACCTACACTTACACAAACTTATACACACTCAATCACATAAACTTACACACACACACTTATACACACACACACACACACACACACACACACACACACACACACACACACACACACCTACACTTACACAAACTTATACACACACACACACAAAGTTACATACACACACACACACACACACACACACACTTATACTGCACAGACACACACCTACACTTACACAAACTTATACACACACACACACACACACACACACACATACTGTACACACACACACACACACACACACACAGAATAAGTCGTCACGGGGTAATGGTCGGGAATCTTAATGCTTCCCCAAGACTCAAGGTCATATAGGAAGATGAGCCCTCTCCTTCCTCACTCACTCACTCACTCATTCACTCACTCACTACTCCTTCCCTACTCACTCACTCACTTACTACTCATTCCTCACTCACTCACTCACTCATTACTCCTTCCTCCCTCACTCCTTCCTAAATTACTCACTCACTCTCTCCTTCCTTACTTACTCACTCACTCTCACTTCTTCCTTCCCCACCTCCTCCTCCTCCTCCTCCTCCTCCTCTTCCTCTTCCTCTTCCTCTTCCTCTTCCTCTTCCTCTTCCTCCTCCTCCTCCTCCTCCTCCTCCTCCTCCTCCTCCTCCTGGACAGCAGTGCTCAGAAGTAGTGAAAACAGCAAACAAACTCATAGGATTTATCGGTAGAACTTTTGAATTTAAATCAGAAGATATTATTATTACATTATATAACTCACTCGTACGTCCTCACCTCGAATATTGTGTACAGATGTGGTCCCCGTACTATAAGAAAGACATCGAAAAACTAGAGAGAGTACAACGCAGAATAACTAAAATGATCCCTAGATTACGAAATAAGCCCTATGAGGAGCGACTGAAGGAATTAAATTTATATAGCCTCAGCAAACGGCGACTAAGAGGAGACCTTATAGAAGTCTTCAAAATATTCAAAGGTTTCAGTAATTTAAATGCCAGTAATTACTTCAGCATCGACAACAGAAATATTACCAGGAATAATGGGCTAAAGATCGTCGGGAAACGTTTTAACACGAATGAAGCTAAATTTTTCTTTTTTAATCGTATCGTAAACATTTGGAACCGACTGCCCTCTGCTGTTATAAACTGTGCAACAATAGAGTCGTTCAAAAGTCACTTAGACAAGTATCTAGCAAATAACCCGAACCTCCAACTATTCACACTCGAATAAGATTAGTAACATAACCGCTGTTCACTTATTATATATACTCCGACAAGAGTAGTACAGTCACAGACTCACCACGTTAATAGTATTCGTAGCATAGAGTGTAGGGGCTAGGTAAGCCAGGCGGAGTACAGACCACTGGTATATTTATAGCTAGCTAGTACTGTATTACACGAATAATTTTACGTCATATATATAAAAATGTACTGTATTTTAAGACATAGTGTAAGAACCTTCCTGCTGTCCTATATAAATTCCATGTTAGTTTTTCCATACTACATGGTATCTTTTCATTTCCTGCCAGCTTCGGCTGGAGGGAGTGGTGGGAGGGGAGGAGCCTTCTTCTTTGCTATACTTTCCCTCACTCTTGTAGGTTAGATAGAATAGCAAAATCAAGCAGCCTCGTAAGGACCAGTAGGTCTGTTGCTGTTTGAATGTCCTTTGTATTCCTTTGTATTCCTCCTCCTCCTCCTCCTCCTCTTCTTCATCCCCCACCACCTCCTGCTCCTCCTCCCTTCCCCCACCTCTTCTTCCTTCCCCACCTCCACCACCTCCTCCTCCTCCATAATCCATCATTCCCTTCCTTCCCATTTCAGTTTTTTGCCAGCCTTCAACCTTCTGTCCTTCACGTCAACCCATCTCATTATTTCCCCATCTATCTTTCAGGGAGCAGTGCAGTGTTGGTTAATCTAGATCAAATTATTCCTCCTAACTATTTCAGACAACAGGCAACCATGATTAATTTTATTTTTGGTAATCTGGTGCTGTTTCCTATAGCATACTTTACAGGAATTAAGACTCTCTAGTTTATCAAAAGTATACTACTACCCCTTTAAGGAACCCTGTGATGTAGTCAGAAAAATGTAGGTAAAAGAGGCCTTCAAATATTGCCACGAAACACCACCTATATGGAAGTAAGTCTCTTGTTTCGTGGTATAGTCAGGAGGAATCAGAGGCCTCCAATTCATATACATAATCACAAGGTCCTTAAGATCGAATTAATTCCTACTCCTATACATCTGTTCATCTCTAAACCAAATCATCCACCTCTTCTTACTCTTCATCTTCTCTAATTTTTACTTCCTCTTTGTATATATCCTCTCCTTCTACATATCCTCTCCTTCTATTCTCACTATTCCACTCTGTCTAATCGTCTCCCTCCTCCACCCACCTTTTCCCTCGCATTACTCCTCCACCCAACTCTCTTCTCTCTTCATTCCATTCCTCCACCAAACTCTCCCCTCTCATCACTCCTCCACCCAGTTCTCTTCTCTCCTCATCACTCCTCCACCCAGTTCTCTTCTCTCCTCATCACATCCCTCCACCCACCTCTCTTCTCTTCCTTCACATCACTCCTTCACCCAGCTCTCTTCTCTTCCTTCACCCACCTCTCTTCCCTTTCATCACATCCCTCCATACACCCACCTCTCTTCTCTTCTCTTCCTTCACATCACTCCTTCACCCAGCTCTCGTCACTCCTCATTTCATTCCTCCACACACCTGGTTTCCTCATCACGTCTCACCACCAACACCTCCTAATTCCAGACTGTATTTGGACCTCTCTACTTACCTCACTCATACAGGTGTCATCATCATCAACATCTGGGCCACACGTTAAGATAGTATACTTTTGGTACATTTAGAGAGCCTTGATTCCTCCAAACTATATATATGCCAGGAAATAGGACCAGATAAATATAATTACTGGTGGTCTGTTGTTTGGAATAGTTTGGAGGAATCTGCAGATGTTCCAGATTTACCTACAGTGTACTAACGCCCCTTAACCTTACTCAGGGTGACTTACTTACCTCACTTACTTACTTACCTTACCTCACCACCACATACTTACATCTATGTGGTTTGTTCAGTGGTGTTGTTCTTGCCTTGCACCTCATTGGTCTGAGTTCAAGGTTCATCATTATACGTAAACTTGTGGGATAGGGAGGGGAGGGAATGTGTTGTGTTTTCGTATAATTAGTGTACGAGTTACATGGTCCGATGAATATAGTTTAGCTCGAGTGGAATTGATTTTATTTCGCTATCACATATTGACACACCAACAAACCACTCTCTTAGGTATGGCTATGACTGGTTTATGGCCGCTATTCATGAAACAACGTAAGGCATATATCTTTTTTTTTTCCATCTTAGGTCCTTATTGCTTGTTACGACAGATGTATGCCTATTGAATTCTGCTAAAACATCATTAAAAGAGAACAATGCAGTGTCTGTATACATCTGTAGTTCTGAGCTGACATTTAAGGACCCTGTAATCGTGTATGAGTCCTGGTGGCTTCTGCTTCCTCCTGGTCATGCCACGAAACAAGCTCCTTCTATATAGGTGTTTGTGTTTCGTGACAATATTTGAAGGACTCGTTTATCTCCAATTTTCTGACTACATCGCAGTGTCCCTTAACTGAATTTAATCTGACAGGAAAACAAGAGCTACAATCACTCAAACGTGTACAAAAATATCCACTGACATGCATGGGTTGTCAGAACACAAGAACTTTAGTCATTCTTTTCTTATTCTCGACATTTCTTGTGGAAAATCGAATTGTGCCTGGTGATCCACACAACATTTTAGGAGGAGGTTTTCTTGTTGGTGAAATGGAAGGTCTTTGATTCCTCCAAATTATACCAGGAAACAGACTCCCTCTATATTTGGTAGTAATCGGGGATGTGTTTCGTGGCATAGTTTGGAGGAATCGTAGACCTTCCAATTCTCCCCTAAAGAGGAATTCTAACCATAACATTCCTTTCCGCCAAGTTCATCCGTACTTCCTGTAATGAGTAACCGGCCGTATCGTCAGCTGCAAGTACAGTAGAAGGTGTAATTTTTTCCTTGATTCGTCGCCTTCATAACACAGGGAGAGAGGGAGGGACATCTGGCGAGGCAACGACCTATATAAGTAATTTTTTTTTTTTCGTACTTGTTCACGCCTTCCTCCTCACCTACAGTACACACACACACACACACACTGCCACTCCTCATACACTCCTACCCACTCTGTCACAAACACCTCCATACATTTTCGTAGCCTGTATCATAAATTTGCATCACCAGCCGAATAACGTATACCAATTTGTCGTATTTTTTTGAAGGCCTTTAGTTAAGTTTCGTCAGACCAAGTGAATAATAATTTGCACTTTTGGTACGAAGGTTTGATTATTCGGCAGTCAGCATATTTATTGTTTACTGCTGAGTCGCTTGTGTTGATTAAAGGTGCCAGAAGTATGTGTGTGTGTGTGTATGTTAGTATGTGCCTCTGTGTGTGTGTGTGTGTGTTTGTGTGTGTGTTAGTCTGTGTGTGTGTGTGTGTGTTAGTCAGTGTGTGTGTGTGTGTTAGAGTGAATGTGTGTGTGTCTGTGTGTGTTAGTATGTGCCTCTGTGTGTGTGTGTGTTAGTATGTGCCTCTGTGTGTGTGTGTGTTAGTATGTGCCTCTGTGTGTGTGTGTGTTAGTATGTGCCTCTGTGTGTGTGTGTGTTAGAGTGTGTGTGTGTGTGTGTGTGTGTGTGTGTCTATGTGTGTGTATATACTTCCTCGTCTTTGTGTACGAGGCGGACCTTCCACACCGCCTCCAGTCCTCTCCATTGTAATGTTAGAGTCTCATCTTTTTAGCCGCCCTCTGTGTCTTGTTTGGGTTCATGTTTATTGTGGCCAAATGGGCGGTGTGTTTTTATTTCCATTCCTGTATTTAATTATTGATATACAGTACATACCTTTTATATGGCATCAGTAATAACCACTTAAGTATTGTGTAGGATTCAGTCAGCATATAATTACTAATGGGAATGAACTGTTTTTTTTATATACTGTTAATCTGATTAGTTTGTATCTTATAAAAATTATATTACACTTTTCAACCCTAGCCACGTTTGTAGATACAGCCATGGGTGATAGTGGTGGTCCAGGGTCTAAGGAGTGTTGGAGAGCAACTGAACAGAATTCGAAAAAGTGAGTCTTCTAAACCTCTCTCAACGTTGAGAATGGTTTGGAAAATTCACTTGGTTATAAGAGAGAGACAAGCATCTTCCACCTGGGCTGTACCACGAATTCCTGTGTCCAACTGTACCTAAACTCTCGATCCAATTAATGCCTGGAAGTAATTAAAGTAGATATAAAGAAATAGAAAGACTGAAAAATTCCCCCCTTCTAGCGTAAGAAAAGGAATGAATAAAATTAAAATAATAAAGGTAATGAAAATGGAAAGACCCCCAACATAAAAAAAAGCATGAAAAAATATGAAGTAATAATGGGTAGGAAAAAAATTAAGGAAAAAAGGGAAGGAGAGAAAAAAGAATCTTTGCGTAATAAAGAGAAGAAAAGAGGAAGGAAAATTGTGAAGGAAAATATGTGAAGGAATAATAGGAAGGTATAAAGGGAAGAAAAATGGGATGTAATAAAAGGGTGAAAAGTAGGAAGGAAAAAAGAACAACTCCCAGTGTGAAATAGAGAAGGAAAATATGAAGAAATAAAGGGAAGGGAAAATAGGATGTAATGAAGGGAAGGATAATAGAAGGACCCCCAACGTAACAACAGACGAAGAAATAATAATAATAATAATAATAATAATAATAATAATAATAATAATAATAACAAAAATAATAATAATAATAATAAAAATAATAATAATAATAATAATAATAATAATAATAATAATAATAATAAAAAAAAAAAAAAAAAAAAAAAAATAATAATAATAGTGTACGGTAACCCCCCCAGGGACGAAGACGGTCTGGAAGTATTGTGTATGAAGGGTATGAGGCGTGACGGGAATGATATAGTGTTCCTTAGTCCATCCCTCTCCTCTCCTCACCTCACCTGACAACACACACATATATACACACATATATATATATTTAACACTTACACACACATACACAGACATACTGTATATTCAACACTTACACACACACACACACACACACACACACACACACACACACACACACACACACACATATATTCAACACTTACTCATACACACACACACACACACACACACACACACACACACACACACACATACACACACACCACACACAAACATATATATATTAAACTCTTACACACATACACACACACATATATATATTCAACACACACACTTACCTTCCTCATTTCCATATTTAATTTTTCTCGTTATGCAGATTTTTGCGATATCCAGCTATCTGCATAATTAAAACTTTTCCCTATTTTTATTCACTCACGATATTCAGCAAACTTATTCCTCCTTTAAAATGCATTAAGTAACAGACCAGTCCATCAGTATATGAGTAGATCAGTTTTTATAGCATAGTGTGGAGGTAGCAGTAACAATCCATTTCGTCCCCCAAACCATTCATTCTCGACACTCAGAAGTTGTCGATATTCAACCACCACCACCGCCATCATTATTTCCATCATTACCATTCCACCCCACATCCACATCCGCGTTGTTTTATGTCCACCACCATGCACAATACACTACATCACGCATTTGGTTTGTCATGCATTCGTCATATCACAGCACCTCATTTTCCTTCATAAGTCATTTACATACCACTCCACTTCACTCCACCTCACCTCACTTTAATCCACCTCACCACTCCACCTCACCACTCCACTTCACTCCATCATATCCTGTGCAATATGATACCGTCTTTGCTATGTTGTTCGACCAGTGTTGCTTTCATTCTGTCGGTGCAATACAACACCAACAACAACAACAACAACAATAACAACAATACTCTCTTCAATGCAAACTATTTCAGCTCTTTCTTTATTATGGATGAGCCTCGCCTTCATTGTAGCTGAATGATGCATAAAGTAAATATCACACGTCCACGATAAATTATGAACTATTATAAGTACAGTTATGAAACGTTAATTAAAGGAGCATCTTTTGAGGAAAGTCGCGTGAAGCAAAATATGGCGTCAGAAATATCGTCTTAAATTTAGGCATCTCTCTCAGGGGGTATCATTATGCTTTACAATTTTTAACGTTACTGTACATCAACATATATGGAATTTAGTAAGCACTGAAAGTACTATTGGCCAGAATAATTCGTACACATGCTGTTGTTTTCGAAGGCTTACAACATATAGAAGATGTAAGACTAAGTAACTGCAATACAACATCATTATCATATCATCAGGTTTGTTGTTTTACCGAGTCACTTGGTAGATCATTCATTGCAGTAGGCTACTTCAAGAATAATTATCTCTCTTTCCATATACATAGCCTGTGTAAGAATTCCTGTGGCCAACTGTACCAACACTGAAACTCGACTCTGTCATTCAATTATTTTCCACACATTCCTCATACTCCCCTCTTGTCCACTCTCGTCCCAGTCAAAACTCACTCCTCTCTTGTACCTTTCCTACATTTCCTGGCCTCTTTTCCCTGTCAAAACTCACTCCTCTCTTGTACCTTTCCTACATTTCCTGGCCTCTTTTCCCTGTCAAAACTCACTCCTCTCTTGTCCCATTCCTACATTTCCTGGCCTCTTTTCCCTGTCAAAACTCACTCCTCTCTTGTACCTTCCCTACATTTCCTGACCTCTTTTCCCTGTCAAAACAAACATGGGTCTTTTTTTAACCCCAGATGGCCAGCCAGACCCTGTTTATCGTCAACACGTGCCTTGGTTAAACATCACTTAGAGTCACTCAGAGTTGTATTGTGGTGGTGGATGGCTAACCTCTGATTGAACCCGACTGATTGTGGATTTTCCTTCCGCACTCCTACTCCTTCTACTCCTCCTCCTCCTCCTTCTCCTCCTCCTCCTCCTCACTCACCGCTGTCCTTGTTTCCCTTCTTCCTCCAGTTTCTCTTCCCTTTCATCTAAATTTCCTTTATTTCTCACACCCCTACCAACTTTCTCACAACCGTATTATTTTCCAACTTCACACCCCTGCCTGCTCTCTCACACTCCTCCCTCCCTACCATCTTGCTCATATCTTTACCTCAAACTTCACATACTTTCTTTCCTCTTCTCTCACACCCTAACTTCCAACTTCACACCCCTGCCTCCTCTCTCAAACCCCTCCCTCCCTACCTTCTCGCTCATATCTTTACCTCAAACTTCACATACTTTCTTTCCTCTTCTCTCACACCCTAACTTCCAACTTCACATCCCTGCCTCTTCCTTCACCCTTATTATATTTCCCCTCATAACCCTCATTGCTACTCACTCACATCCCCTTGCTCCCTTTCCTTCCCCCCTTAAGGACCCTGTGATCGTGTATGAGTTTTGGTGGCTTCTGATTCCTCCTCACTATGCCACGAAACAAGCCTCTTTAATATAGGTGTGTGTGTGTGTGTGTGTGTGTGTGTGTGTGTGTGTTTCGTTGCAGTGGTAGAAGGACTCGCTAACCTCCAATTTTCTGACTACATCACGGGGTCCCTTCCTCAAATGTTGGGCAAAAACTCGGGAAAAACGCTTCATCCCCGTTTAAATCACACCTACTATTATCTTTTATCCAAGGAGAGTCACCACCCCCACCACTACCACCCCCACCAACACCCCCCCACCCCCACCAACACACCTCCACCACCTCCACCACCAACACACCCCCACACCCCCACCAACACCACACCCCCACCACCCTCACCACCAACACATCCCCACCCCCACCAACACCACCACCAACACACCCCCACCACCAAAACCCTCCTCTCCACCTCCACCCCCCATCCCCTTCCATTACACTGAAAATATCTTACAGGGCAACTCGGGTGTTTCTGATCGACGAAATGGAAATTGCAATTGCCTGATATTCTGAGGGGGTAAATGATGACGTCAACCCGGAACTTGGATAATGCAGAAGACAAGACAAAAACTGTATCCAATATTTTTTCTTTTATTATTATTATTATTATTATTATTATTATTATTATTATTATTATTATTATTATTATTATTATTATTATTATTATTATTATTATTATTATTACTATTATTATTATTATTATTATTATTATTATTATTATTGTTATTATTATTATTATTACAATATGAACATGAAAAGTGCTAATTCTTAAGATGTTTTGTGAATACCGACCCTGGTACAGTACAAAGATCACTACTTAGTTTGGCATTAAAATCACCAAAGAGAGCAGCCGCAAGTTACAGCAAAGTCGACTCTGATTTCAGTTTGTGTGTGTGATTAAACATTATTGTCTAACTCTCATATATAATTCTCGTCCTCACTGTATATTTTGTCAAGTATGAAAGAAGCATATACACCAGAGAACGTATGAATACATTATTATCCCATGAAACAACATCGTAGAACTAAAGAGAGGAGAGGAATGTACAGTCAGAAAAAATATATTAGAACCACCCTTACATTGAAATTAACTAAAAAATTATTCATAGGGGAGTTCCAGTACTTTTTTTTTGCCGACGGTATAGATCATATTTGCATGTACAGTCGGCCTCAGGAATTCGTATACACCACATCCAGAAAAATTATATTCAGGTTGTAAAAAAAAAAAAAAAAAAAAAAAAAAAAAAATAGATAAATAAATACCACGTGGAATGGTTAGGAGTATATTATATAGACTGGAAAAAAAATTACTATGCGTGTAACCTTGACCATGAGGGGGGGGGGGGGGGGGGAGGGGGTTTTGCCTTGAAATATTTTTTGTTTACCCTCTCCCCCCCTCCCCCCCGCAGCCCCCCCCCCCCCCTCCTGTGGCCCTAAAATTTAAGTCGTGGTGAGTGAAAAGTGTTGGTGTGTCATTTAAGTGTTATTGTAGCCACGAACTAATGTCTCTCTCTCTCTCTCTCTCTCTCTCTCTCTCTCTCTCTCTCTCTCTCTCTCTCTCATTATTTTCCCTCACGCTTCCCTCTCACCCCGTCTCTTCCACTCATTATTTTTCCCTCTCACTCCCTCTCATCCCGTCCCCTCCTCCCATTTCCCTCTCACTCCCTCTCATCCCGTCCCCTCCACCCATTTCCCTCTCATTTCCTCTCATCCCGTCCCCTCTATCTATTTCCCTCTCACTCCCTCTCACCCCTCCTTCATCTCCTCTGACAATGGAGGGGGTAATTTTGCAGGAAGTGGAAAGGAAGACAACCATTTCTCTTTAAGGAAACCCGTGATGTAGTCAGAAAATTGGAGGTTAGTGAGTCCTTCAAACATTGCCACGAAACACCAACCTACAATAAAGGAGCTTGTTTCGTGGCATAGTCAGGAGGAATCAGAAGCCACCAGGTCACACACACGATTACAGGGTCCCTTAAGGGGGTGCGTGAATAGGGGGACAGGCTTGGGTGTTTTTTTTAGGGGGGTGCGGGAGTAGGGGACAGGCTTGGGGGGTTGCGGGAGTAGGGGGACAGGCTTGGGTGGGTGGAGAGGGGGGTTAGGGGGTTGCCGGAATAGGGGACAGGCTTTCTATCCACCCCAAGCCTGTCCCCCTATTCCTGCACCACCCAAACACCCCCCAAGCCTGTCCCCCTATTCCCGCACCCCCTTAAGGAGACAGTATACTTTTGGTACATTGGAGTGCCTTGATTCCTCCAAAGTATGCTAGGAAACAGGACCAGAAGAGCAAAAATAATGGTGTTCTGTTGCTTGGAATAGTTTGGAGGAATCAGTTGCCCCAGATTTACCAACACTGTAGCCTACTATCCCCTTAATTAAAGACCCTGTGATCGTGTATGAGAATTGGTGGTGGCTTCTGATTCCTCCTGACTATGCCACGAAACAAGCTCCTTTCATATACTATAGGTGTGTGTGTTTCGTGGCAATATTTGAAGGACTCATTTACCTCCAATTTTCTGACTACATCACAGGGTCCCCTAAGTTGTCACGTGCTGAGGGGATATCAAAGCTGATATTACCACCATGGGACTTACAGCAGGAAATGGTCAATCTTGTGTTTATTTTCTGTTCCATATTTTTTTTTTTTTTTTTTTTTTTTTTTTTTTTTTTTTTGAGAAGCCACCGATGTAATTTGTCCGGACCCAATAGGATGTATATATCTGTTTCCCTTCTTGGATCGGTAGGATAATAATACATACATCTCTGCTCTCGGTCAGAACTTATAGCGATGATGTCACTGTGGTTATATGGATAAGAGAAATAGTATAATAATGGAGTGTAAAGAGTTTGTAAACTATATACTTGTCCCTCACTCTTCACTGTAATCATCCCTTTGTATTATATCAGATTCAGTAATTATGTTTCTTTAAGATATTGAGTATTGCTGTTAAGATTTTTTTTTTTTTTTTTTTTTTTTTTTTTTTTTCTCGCAACAAGACATTCACATTATATTATTGAGCTTATTTTCCCAAAGGAACGTAATACAGTTTCCTACAATACATACCGCCTTGAAAGCCAAATATACGACAGCACTGTATTTTACATATTAACATTTATTGTGGCCACGAACTAATGTCTCTCTCTCTCTCTCTCTCTCTCTCTCTCTCTCTCTCTCTCTCTCTCTCATTATTTTCCCTCACCCTTCCCTCTCACCCCGTCTCTTCCACTCATTATTTTTCCCTCTCACTCCCTCTCATCCCGTCCCCTCCACCCATTTCCCTCTCATTTCCTCTCATAGAAGGTAACGAAAACTGAGAGATTTGGAACACTGGTCATGAGAGGAGGGAGATAAACATTAAAGGGGTAATTCGCTTTTGTTACATTGGAGCTCCTCGATTCCTCCAAAATATGCCAGGAAACAGGACCAGAAGAGAGAGCAAAAATAATCCATGGTATTCTGTTGCTTGGAATATATAGTTTGGAGGATTCAGTTGCTACAGAATTATTACCAACACAAAACTTCCCCCTTAATAATGTAAAAATATTAAAAAAAAAAAAAAAAAAAAAAAATTCTCTTCAATGTGATGATACCTTGTCTAATACGTTTCAACAAATGAGTGACATGATGAGCTTCCCACACCAGGACCAGGATGTTATAACTCTTTGGGGCTTCTTTGTTTTATGAGTTGAGGTGAGCCTGGTGGAGTGTGAAGTGTGACTGTGTGTGTGTGTGTGTGTGACTGTGTGTGTGTGTGTGTGTGTGTGTGTGTGTGACTGTGTGTGTGTGTGTGTGTGTGTGGCCTTGTGAGGTGTTTATTGCCCCTCCACCTTTGCCACGGACTCACCTTAAGGGGGGGGGGAAGTTTTGTGTTGGTAATTTTAGAGCAACTGAATCCTCCAAACTCTTCCAAGCAACAGAACACCATTATATTTGCTCTTCTGGTCCTGTTTCCTAGCATACTTTGGAGGAATCAAGGCACTCCAATGTAACAAAAAGAATTATCCCCTTAACTCATCTCAAAGGGGGGGAAGGATGATGTTTTGCATGATTGGGGATAAGATGGAGAAGACATAGCAGATCTCAGCCCTAATTAAGTGGGAAGAAGAGGGAGGAAGGGATAAAGGAAAAAAGAGGGAGGAAGGGATAAGGAAAGAAGAGGGAGGAAGGGATAAAGGAAGAAGAGGGAGGAAGGGATAAGGAAGAAGAGGGAGGAAGGGATAAGGAAAGAAGAGGGAGGAAGGGATAAGGGAAGGAGGGAAGAAGAGATGAGTTAAGATAAGAAGATTTGGAAGGAAGGGAGGAAGACTGGGGTAATGGAGGGGAGAAGGTGGTGGAGTCTGTGTGAAAGGAGGGAGGACTGCAGTAAAAAAAGTAGTAAGGTCAGTGTGAGGGCAGGAGAGAAAGGGAAGGGAAGAGGAAGGGAGGGAAGGGGAGTAGAGAGGGGAGGGGAGGGAAAGGGAAGGGAAGAGGAGGGGAGTGGAGGGGGAGGGGAGGGAAAGGAAGGGGAGTGGAGGGGGAGTGGAGGGGAAGGGAAGAGGAGGGGAGGGAACGGAAGGGGAGTGGAGGGGAAGGGAAGAGGAGTGGAGGGAAAGGAAGGGGAGTGGAAGGGAAGGGAAGAGGAAGGGGAGGGGAGAGGAAGGGAAGGGGAGTGGAGGGGAGGGGAGGGAAAGGAAGGGAAGGGGACGGTAAGGTGGGAGGTGAAAGTGTTGGCAAGGGGGGGCAGCAGCGGTGGTGTTTGAAGATCAGAGGTGGGAAAGGGAAGATGGTCAAATGTATACGCAATGATAAAGAAAGTATATATTGGGTAACCTGCAGGCATGGTGTCAGTGGCTGGCTGCTGGGAACGAAGCTGATATTTACAGATAATGTGTACAGTAGTATCTTGCCTGCCTCCATCTCTGTTTACTAAGGGACAAAGGAAGGATTTTTTTTTTTTTTTTTTTTTTTTTTTTTTTTTTTTTTTTTTTTTTTTTTTTTTTTTTTAACCTTCATATAATTATTGTTTAGGTCGGTGCTGGGGCCGGAGAAAGTGCACACACAGGCGTGAGCAAACTCGTGCCAGACAGAGTAAACTCGATCTTTTGTGTCCTGTAATTCTCCCTGCATGCAACCGTAATGCTTCAACATATATAATAATTATTGTCTTTATTTTTAGATTCTTTCACCAGGCAGGTATAATTATTCAGTCAGTCACATATGTTGTTGTACTGTGTATAATATAAACAATACGTGTCGAAATTCTTTGTTTGTTTGTTTGTTGTTACGTAGTCTATGTCAACACTACTGTCTTCTGGATGTCGTAAAGTTAGGTGATGTATGTGAAGTGTCATTGAAATATTGTGATGCATTTTTCATAGTTTTTGATGTGGTTAATTTCATATTGTAGTTACTTCATATTAACTACAACCCCCACCTCCACCCCTACAACCCCCACCACCACTCATACAACCCCCTCCTCCACTCCTACAACCCCCACCACCACTCCTACAACCCCCACCACCACTCCTACAACCCCCACCTCCAACTCTACAACCTCCACCTCCACAACCCCCACCTCCACTCCTACAACCCCCACCACCACAACCCCCACCTCCACAACCCCCACCACCACTCCTACAACCCCCTCTTCCACTCCTACAACCCCCACCACCACTCCTATAACCCCAACCACCATTCCTACAACCCCCACCACCACTCATACAACTAAACCCCCTCCTCCACCCCTACAACTCCCACCTCCACCCCTACAACTCCCACCTCCACAACCCCCACCTCCACCTCTACAACCCCCACCTCCACTCCTACAACCCCCACCTCCACCCCTACAACCCCCACCTCCACAACCCCCACCTCCACAACCCCCACCTCCACTCCTACAACCCCCACCTCCTCAATCCTCAAGCAACCACCCAATTAAAGCTTCAAGGATCAATATTGTATTAATTAAGTTGAGTGCGTGGGAGGTGAGTGTCACGACTGAGAGAGAGAGAGAGAGAGAGAGAGAGAGAGAGAGAGAGAGAGAGAGAGAGAGAGTATAGTATGTGGTGAGGCCAGGAAATAGTTGTAAAGAGTGTGTGTGTGTGTGTGTTTGTGTATGTATTTTCATGTGTGTGTGAGTGTGTGTGTGCGACGCTAGGAAAGAATAGTAATGAGTGAGTGAATTCTACTCTCTGAGCCACAAGTTGTACACACAGGGTGATGATATGTGAGGTCAGGAAGTTGTGTATGAAGAGGCAAGGATGTCTGAGTGGTGACTTAGGAGTGAAGGTTATTAAGTGGTGAGGATGTGGGATGGAGGTGTGTGTGTGTGTGTGTAATTGTGTATGTATGTATTTTCGTGTGTGTGTGTGTGTATGTATTTTCATGTGTGTGTGTGTATATTCGTGTGTGTGTATGTGTGTATGTATGTATGTATTTTCGTGTGTGTGTGTTTTTGAGTAATAATTGTGATGGGGTAGTTTTTGTTTGAATTAGAAAATGTAAATATTTGAGTGTGTGTGTTATTGTATTAATGTGTATGCATGTGTGTAACTTTGATATTCTGTGTGTGTGTGTGTGTGTGTGTGTGTGTGTGTGTGTGTGTGTGTATTTGCGTAGATGTTCGAGTCTTTGCTTGATTTCACATATAGACATTGTAGATACGAGTGAATGATAAGAGTTGTGCAGAGATAAGAAGACACAGAAATAAAATTAAGGTGAGTCTCAAGGGGATAATATTCTCTTGTTGGTGAATTGGAAGGCTACTGATTCCTCCTAACTATACTGGAAAACAGATGGCCTTAATGTTACTTTAATGAGGGATCTGTTTCCTGGTATAAGTAGGAGGAATCCATAGCCCACTGAATAATTTACCTTCAAAAGTATCTCCCCTTAAGGACCCTGTGATCGTGTATGAGAATTGGTGGTTTCTGATTCCCCCTGACTATGCCATGAAACAGACTCCCTCCATATAGGTGTGTGTTTCGTGGCAATATTTAAAGGACTCATTTAACTCCTATTTTCTGACCACATCACAGGGTCCCTTAAAGGAAGGATAGAAGGAAGGAAGGAAGGCAGTCAAGGTCACAGTTTGTCTTGGTGACGTCATTAAGCCCTTGAAAATTATCCTTGGCTCACTCGTCATGTAAATAAGCATTATAATTATTTTTATTATTATTATTATTATTAATATTATTTATATTATTTTAATTATTATTATTATTATTATTATTATTATTATTATTATTATTATTATTATTATTATTATTATTATTATTATTATTATTCCTTACTAGATAATTGAATACTGAACTTATTCGGTGCAGATGGACACAGTAAAATATTAAAATAGAAAATGTTTCACACGAATACTTAGTAAATTTAATATATACATCAATATTTAATAGATACCTATCTTTGAAAATTGATGTAGCTAATGTCAGTGGAGGTTTTCTTGTTGGTGAATTAGAAGGTCTCTGATTCCTCCAAACTATGCCACGAAACAACAGATCCCCTATTTGTATCACTGAGGGCTTCTGTTTTCTAGCACAAGAGAGAGAGAGAGAGAGAGAGAGAGAGAGAGAGAGAGAGAGAGAGAGAAGATAGGAGGAAGTTATGTGAAAAGGATGTCGACGGTGGTGTGTGTGTGTGTGTGAGAGAGAGAGAGAGAGAGAGAGAGAGAGAGAGAGAGAGAGAGAGAGAGAGAGAGAGTGAGAGAGAGAGAGAGAGAAGCCTTCCAATTTACTAACAAGAAATCTTTCCCTTAATAATTACACCATTTCCTCCAAACTGTGCAACAAAACAGATCCTTTAAATAGTTTGGAGGAATCAGTGGCCCTCCCATTTGATTACAGTAGACTTCTCTCTTAAGGATGTAGTCAGAAAATGGAGGTTAGAGAGTCCTTCAAACATTGCCACGAAACACACACACACACACACACACCTACATTAAAAGAGCTTGTTTCGTGGCATATATAGTCATGAGGAATCAGAAGCCATGCACCAGGCCTCATACACGATCGATCACAGGGTCCTTTAAACCACACAACATCTTTATTGGTTCTCACAGCAGTAG